>BMAC01000292.1:440400-481856 GCA_014905375.1 Phtheirospermum japonicum | reverse complement strand
CAAATGCTCCACTAGCCCCGCCTTCTTCTTACCCGAGCTTTGACTCGTATGCTCCACCAATCTATGATTCTTATTCTTTGAGCTGCGACTTTTACAAGCCACCCACCTCAAACTCGTATATTTCGAGTGATTATCCTTACACCACATTCTATCAAGATTTGTCTATGTCCCAACCCTCGAACTTAGAGTCTCTTTTAGCCAAGCTCGTGGAAGCGGTTCGACAAACGGACGAATGACTTGCTTGCATGGAGACTCAAATAGAGCAAATTGCCAATGATGTGGACGAGCTAAAATAACCTTTGTGTTGACGAGATGCCCATCTTTGATGTGTTGGATTCTGCTTTAGTTTATGGAAATTCAATATTTGATGGTCTTTGTGAAAGAGGGGTTCAAGGAGGTGGATTTAGAGGGTGAGGAGTAAAGGGTTGGAAGTTGGCGTTACCCCTCTCGTGCTTCTTAAAGATGTTGTAGAGGAATGTGTGTGTGTGTGGTGTGGGGGGGGGGGGGGGGGGGGGGAGTCACCTTTCGGGTTTCCAACGACACTTGGAATGTTGAGTTTACATGATCTTGTCGAGGATGATGAAGTTGTGCCGATTTCTGGAGGATGTGGAGACACTCGACCCTCTTTTACCACCACCCCGATGCCTTATGTCGACTTGAAAAAGAGGAGGTGGAAGAGGTAGTCAGGGACGCGTTGGATCCTACTCTATTGAGCCTGACTATGACTACTTCTAAAGTTGAGAGAGGAGGATATGGCGGTCGGGGAGATGAAGGAGTACGTTGGCCCATTTTGCGACGATCAAGTTTTGGTGGTCGACTACTAGTGAGACACGACTCAGGAAATCTTACCGCTCTACAATCGACTCCGTACTATTGCGGAGACGATTTCTTAGAGTGCTAAGAAATCTTTGATCACAAGTGTTGGAGAAGGTGACACCTCCTTCATTTGTGATTCTTGTTTTGTTGAAATTAGTTAATTTCAAGCAAGCTTTAATTTCCATTTTCATGCCTTAGTTAGTAAATTTTCAAGTCTAATTTTCAATTTAAGTATTAGTATTAGAAACTCAACCCAAACAAATGACTTAATGCTTTCTTAGTTTAGATTAGCTTAATTAAGATTAACAAGATACTAAGCAAAAACACCGACCGCCGATAATATCTATCCTCGAGAGACACGACTAGGAAATCTTACCGCTCTACAATCGACTCCGTACTATTGCGGAGACGATTTCTTAGAGTGGTAAGAAATCTTTGATCACAAGTGTTGGAGAAGGTGACACCTCCTTCATCTGTGGTTCTTGTTTTGTTGAAGTTGTTCTTGTATTTTGAAGATTGTAAGATAGACTTTGAAGCACTTGTTTGGAGTAATATTGGTAGTAATCTTTCTATTCTCTATTGTGTTGTTCTTGATTAATTGTATTGTTGTGTGTTGGTTATTAAATCTTAGCTTATGTTGTGCTTCATTGCATTTCAAATTCTCAAGTGTAGGTTCTATTGCTTGTGTGTTGCTTTTTAAACTTCTTCTTGCAAGACTCCATTGTAGCATAGTCTTGAAGCTTTTTACCCCTTTTGTCTAAAAAAACCCTTGGTGTTTGAAAMACATAAGGGGATTTCTTCTTTAATAAATTTGGCATTTTCCCATTTAATGCTCTTTGACTTCTTTTGAGTTTTAAGCTTTGACTTTCCCTCCATTTCATCTTTCAAAATTTACAAGCTTTCTCTAATTTAGTAGTTTTAATTTACTTAAGGATTTTAATTAGGGTTTAATTAGTTTCATTTAAATTAGTCATTTTCAAGCAAGCTTTTAATGTTCATTAACTTTTGCATTAGTTAGTAATTTCAAGCTTTCATTTCAATTCAAGTTTTAACATTAAAACTCAATCCAAACCAATGACTTATTGCCTTCTTAGATTAGATTAGTTTTAATTGAGATTAACAAGAGATTAAGTAAAAAACACCGATTGCCAATAATATCTATCCTCGAGAGACACGACTCGGAAATAACTCACCGCTCTACAATCGACTCCGTACTATTGCGGAGATGATTTCTAAACTAGAGTGTTAGGAAATCTTCGATCACCGACCAATGCACTAAAAACTAAAACTTCATCTTATGAAAAAAATAGATCAACAATAAAGATATAAATAAAGAAAAATCATTTAAATCTCAACCAAAAATCTAGTTACCTCATAATCGAGTCTTATAAATCTAACGAAATACAAGTGAGTCTCATCAATTTGTAGACGATGTTGTTCACTATACTAACAATATAGATGTAATCTTTCACTCTCTAGTCGTGTATAAAGACGTGTATGCGCTCAATTTAATTCATTATGCGCTAACCCCCATAGGCTTGCCAAGCGCCTTAAGATCTCCACTGTGCTCAATGGACATGCATGCAATCCGTGAATCAAAGGTCTTTGTTAGGTTGTAATGTGAGGCTCTTTGTACAAGGTAGGGAATGTGAATAAAGTGACTTGGACTAAGCATGGAAAATCCAAACTCAATCAGCTTCACCCAAAATATTACTTGATGCTTCTAAACATAAAACTGATTCCTATGCTTTACATCAACCCGCAAAGTATACCAAAGCCTTTATAATATAGGTCAATCAACCTCCAAACTTATAATAAATAATATAAAACTAAGTAATACCCAAGTTCTTTAATAATGTAGGCCATAAACCAAACTAAAACCTAAAATAACAAGGCATTTATTAATGTAGGCCAATAACTAAAAACTTACAAAGAGAAGTTTTGTTCCTTCTTCTATTTCGATTTTTCTCTTTTCTTATGTCAATTATTTATGTTTTTATTGACTTTTGTTTTTGAATATAAGAACGGAGAGAGTTTATAAGGCTACTCTCTTTATTATAATGTACCAAACATAAAATCTCCCAAATGCTGCTATACTCTACTCTACCCACATAAACAATCAACTATCATCAAAATATAAAATCATAAAACCAAGAGTAAAAATTAATCAAGACTACCCAAAATATATGTGGCGAACAAAGAATGGACTAAAGTCTCCAACAGGCTTACTAGAGATGTTTTTATTTAAGTGAATGTACTTTATTTAAGAAGGCTTAAAATGGCTAACAAAAATCCTCAATGATTCTTGTCACAAACCACACGCATTTAAGCCTCGACCAAGACTATCAAACCCACACATAATGAAAGAATCACTCAAATAGACATATCTTCAAAATATCTTTAATAGGCTATATGTGAACTCACAAGTTATGTCAAGTGAATACGACAATCGAAAACTTCATTGGATCCACAAGTTCAAAGATAATTGTTATCAGTTCTTGACTCGATTACACAACCCTCAAATTTTCAATATCAAGTAAACATAATAAACCCTCAGATGGTCTCTTGGTTACAACCATTCCACAATAAACGAGGGGATATCCTCTCTTAAAATAATTTTTTTAAAGCAATAAATTAAAGCAATACACGTGCTAAAATAATAAAATCCTAGCATGAAACTATACGAAATACAAGATAAGGTATATTTTTCTAACTCTAATAATGCATATTCTCACCCTCAAACTTAAAACAAAATTATATGAAAAAGCAAGGCAAGGAATAGAACTTTAAAAAACAAGAGTTGGAAAATGTACAAAATACTTCTAGAGGCTCATGTATCAACTTCCTCCCAATCAATGTCAAATGGGATGGTGCAGTCATAATCCAATCTTCCTCACCACATAATGTTACAAGATCGTAAGGACTCAATGGGAAGAATTCTCGTGCATGCCTTATTTTATGGAGACAAAATTGATTTTTACATATTTGTATGTACTATTGTGTTTTTGCGTCTCATGTTGCTTTTTTTGCCTGAGTATTTGTCATAATTTGAGTCATTATTCTTTATTTTACATTTTTTGTAGTTTGTTTCATCTTTTTATTGATGTTTATATCTTTCTCGCATTTTTAGAACTTTTATGTTATTTTGTTGTGTAGGGTGAAATTTAGTCAAAGAGGGCCCGGTCCGAGGTGGAAAATGGGCTAAGCCTAAAAATCCTCAAAAGGAGTCAATGATGAAAAGATCGAGTGAAAACAACGACGGTCGAAAATTGAGAAAACGCTTAGCCACGACCTCATGTCGTCGGCTGCATGTTCACAAATACAAGCAAGGCCCTGGTGAACCTCCGATTGTGCAGGCCTTGCACGCTATTCTCCAAAACCACCATCAGGATCGGCGCACCATGCCTAGACACCATCGGTAGCAGCTTGCATCCTTCGAAACCATCGGCAGCTACCGCCCATCTCTTTATAGGTAGCTGTGTGCCACTCTTTAGAAGTCCCAAAAGTCATCACGCAAGTGATCCTATGATCAGCAACCATCTCCATGACGCATGCAACCTCTAGAACAGGGAACCTCTAAGCTGCCAAGAGTGTCCGACAGCTTCCGGTAATATCCGTGAAATCCTTTCTCACCGACCCATCCACTGAGAGATACCTTTGTGAGTTAATATTTTTGTTTTGTGTGGGTTCAGTGGCAACTCGGTGATGCCCAAAATGGCCCCTTCCATCCCACTATTGTTGCCTCGATGATTTGTTGCTTTTTCACGGTGAACTCTCCATGCTACCTCATTGTAGCCTCCTCGATTCATAATTAATTTAATGCATCTTAAAAAAATATTCAGTAAACCATTTGGTGGTTTTTCGGCGCATTATATACACATGTACATGGCATTCGATGCCCCTTCATTTCTTTCAGTAGGAGCTTCAGCGCTGATTCGTTGACCCTTCGGCAACTACTGCACAACACCGATCCCTCTTGGCCAAGTGGTCCCTTTTTGCACTAAATGACTCTTTAAACCCCATTGGACCTATAAATAGTTACCTCACCTCTCCAATTCTGATACAACTCTTTAATCACTGATTTTGCGATGTTTTAGTTTCTTTTTCTTCAATGTTTTGGGGTTTCCTTCCCCCAAATCTTGAGTTGTAGATCTGAAGCTCATTTCTCATCGATTTGCTACCACAAGATTCAAGTATTAAGTTCTTTTATGCATATGAACTCAATATCTTCAATTAGTTTAGTAAGCTTTCATTTTTTCTTGCCTTTATATGCTTTGATTGCTTTTTAATCATTGTTACTTATTTTTTAGACCTAGGCTTCATTTCTTGTTATTTCATTTAATGCTTTGGACTTTGTGGCTATTTTATGTTCTAGATAATAGATCCACCTTCAATTTCATCCGTGATTTCTTAATTTCATGTCTTTATTGCATAATTTTATTTTTAGGGTTATTAATTGCATGTTAATTGTTCTTGCTTGCTTTTGATTTCCTGCAATTTCCCATGTGTTTAGGCTTGATCTATTTGGTTTAGGGCCTATATAAGTTTAATACCATTATTTGGAAGTTGTTAGGTGATTAATGTATGAATCTCAATTTGTTTGGTTTGATTTTCAAGTTAATTATTTGGCCATCTCTTAATTGTGTTTAGGCATTGATTGATATCGAAATGAGATTTTAACATTGAATTTAAATCAAATTGAGGTTGTGATTGACGACCCCGACATTAGGATTAACGACCCTAACTTATGAACATTAAATGCTCAATAAGTTGTCAAATTGATCGTGGAGACGAATCTAATGCTTTAGACCCTTGCTTCTTGTTTCTAATTTTAATTTCCATATTAGATCTTAAAACTAAACCTCAAGCATTGTATCCTTGTGTTTGGAATATGTTTTATTTTCCTTATTTTCCATTTCGTGCTACAAACATAGAAACCGTATTCCGATTAGCCTTCCTCAAGAGACATAACTCCGGAAGAATTCGCTGCACTACAATTGGTCCCATCCTATTGCGAGGGAGATTCTAAACTTCTCTATTTCAAAAAGAGTAGTGCACGAATTATCTAATAAAATTTTGGTGACATTGCCGGAAAGACTAAAGGTCTCATGGTTTTTGTGTTTGTTTTCGTGATTTTAACTTAGACCTTTACTTGTTTGTTTTTGTGCTTTGTTTGTGTTTCTTTTCGTGTTTATTTATCTTATTTCCCACTGGTAGGTTTAATATCATTTGTTGGTTATTGTGTGTGCAAGTTACATCAAAAACATCAACCGCATCTTTTGAGGTTCGAGGCTTAATAAACTAAAGATGGCAATTTATCACGCACATACGCCATATGACGATCCTTATGTTCCTCAGCCATATGTGAATCCTCATATTTCTCAAAAACCACCAAGGGCCCCGTCTCATGATTACCCATCTCAAGGTCGCTATGATTATCCTAACCCATCAGGATATCCACCAAGCACACAACATGCCCTACCTCTTGAATCCCACAATCCAATTTATAATGATTCTTACGCTCTATCCGATCATTACAATTTGATCTATGACCCTTGTGCCCCACCTCACGATTCTCACACTCCAGGATATAATAATTCATATGCTCCACCCGCTACCCCTCTTCATACCTGGTCTATGAGTTGTATGTTCCACCCACATCTAGTTCGTATTATCCAAGCTACAATCCTTATGCTCCACCCACCCCGACTCCCTCCATTACGAGCTATGATATTATACCCTTCCAATTCAAGTTTCTTCTTTGATCGAGTTTGTAGATTCCATTATGACTTTCATGAAAGATTCTCGAGCATTTACGAAGGAGTCTTTGGATAAGAAAGAGGTTGAGGTTGAGGATTATGCTCTACCTCCTCCTGACTTTAATACTTCCTATGTTCCACCCACTCCGACTCCCTATGATCCGAGTTATGAGACTAATGACCCTCCTCCCGAGAACCATGTTCCAGAATATAATGCTTCATATAATCCCCGTGCATCCCATTCTTATGATCCGGGCTATGATTATTACCCTTCGTTCCATTCGTCCAATCCTAGTCAAAAATACGAGGCTCCCAACTCCCACAACCTAGAATATGATATTAAGTTGCACATACCCCACCTTCTCATGTTTTGAGCTACGGTCATCATCCCACTTCCCCTTCACCAAATACATTATGAGGCGTAAAATGGTTTTCTTATGACAATGACTTGTTAAGTGCTCTCATCGTGAACCATCTTTAGTTGTTGATGATATTCTGATACTTGATGTGGTGTATCTAATCTTGTTTGGTCATGATTTATTTTTGGAGGCTACATTTATGGATGTGTGTAAGTAGGTGAAGGTTGAGGTTGGGGATTCAGACGTGTGCATTGCCCCATTTGTTCTTTTTATTGACTTTGTGTATAAAAGTGTGGGGGTGATGCCGTTAGAGGTTTAGGTGGGGAGTGGTGACTTGAGTCTGATGGCTTTACTCGAGGTTCAGAGTGAGGTTTTTGTGATCCCCGTGGAGTTAGAGAAGTATGTCAATACCCCTTTGCCTTTTGATGGAGCTATATTGATAGATAAGTACAAGAATGTATTACCTTTGGAGATTTCAATGGTTGTTGATGAATTGAGCTTAATTTTCCTTTGCGAGGAGGATGTAGACGATGGAGGGAAGGAGGAGTATTTGGAGGATATTATGATTTTTGAGCCTCTTGCACCACCGCCCGACGCTTTATTGAAACTTCAGATTGAGGTGGTGGAAGAGGTAGTATTGAAGGAGTCTGATCCCTCTCTCTTGTGCCTGGATAATGTTATATGTGATTTTGAGAAGGTGGTGATCGAGGGAATGAAAGGGTTTGTCAACCCATTTCGGCAAATGGTAAATTCCTTTTCCAAGCTCTTTGTGTTTCCCTGAGAGCGTTTTATATACTTGACGGATATTTTCATCTACCCAGTGGTCAAGCATCATGACTTACTCCCATTATTAGCCAAGATTTTCTTGGTGGTCAATTATTCTCTTTTCTGACCTCCTAATCAAGATGATACACCCATTTCTTTTATTTTGTTACTCGCTTTCCATAGTAACTATTATTGCTCTTTTTACTTTTGAAAAATACTAAGGCGTGGCATGATTATCACCTATGTTAAACCCAAATGACATTGTTATGAATAGTTCGTCTAGCTATAGACGTTAAAGAAGCGCTTTTTGGGAGGCAATCCAAGTTTACTTTCTTTTGAGTGTTGTGTTTTTCTTCCTATGTGTTTTTATTTTAGTACATTTTTATGTTTTTGTTTTTCCTCCCACTTAATATTTTTACAAGTTCCTTTCGCTTTGGCCACCTATGTGAAAATAACCACTCGTCTCTTTCCATCAAGTACAATGTTAGGGGCGTAACTCTTACTTTACTCTTTTTTTGTCTTGCTTTATGTACAATGAGGGCATTGCATGGTTTAAGTGTGGGGGAGTTTGTCCTTGTATTGATGTGTCTTGTGTTTGCTTACTTGTGATAACGAATGAGTCGTAGTGTCTTATGTCTTAGACTTTCATTAGGCTTTAAAAGGGAATTAATACACATGTCAAATATTTTGTGTTTAGGAATCAGTATTAATTTGCACGTAACTTACTCTGGATTTTAAGGTCTAATTGGTTATGTGAGAAATAACATATAATGAAGTAAAATTAAGTCTTCAAAAGTTCTTATTATAATATGGTCGCAGAAATGCTAAAGGTGATTGCTCGACTTAAGGTAAAAGTTGGGATAGAGGATGATGATGAGGAAGAGAATGCGGATGTGGACGAGTATATCGATCTTCACATTAGTTTGGTAATTTGAAGTTTACAACCTTTTGTTTATTGGTTGGTGGAATTAATATTTTGGTTTGGTTTTACTGTTACTTGATATTTAAGTTAGATATATACTTCATGTACTTAATTTAACTTGAGAATGTGTTTTGTTTTATTTGGCACCGTACTTGAATCATTATTTCTCAAGTTTTGGTAACAAGCAACTACAATGTCAAAAGTCATTAAAAGAAGCTTAACCTATATCGATTACCATTTGGAATGACTTTTCGATACCTAACCCACTAGCAACATCAAAATTGGAATAAAATTTTGTTCCAATATGTGCAACTTCAATATCAATGACCATTTGCAACGACTTCATTATGCATAACTCCCTTAGCAATGCCAAAATTTGGACAAAATACCAATATCAATGACCATTTGCAACGACTTCATTATGCATAACTCCCTTAGCAATGCCAAAATTAGGACAAAATACCATTACAATATGTGTAACTCCAATAGCAACGACTTTTTTATGCATTTCTCCCTTAGTAACGTCAAAATTGGGAGAATATATGTGTCGTTGCAATATGAGTAACACCAATAGCAACGACAAAAACTGGGAGAATATGTTGTTGCAACGCGACGTGATCGCTCTAATACACCTATCAACATGAGGCTTGTGAAACGAAAAATTACGAAGAATTGGCACGGCAAGTCGCATCTACTATTATTGTAGTTGTAGAAACTAGTTAGTCGTTACTATATAGCAATAGGCTCATGCCTATAACAATGACTTCCATGGAACAACATTCGTGTCAATAGATCAAAAGCAACGAAAATAGTATATATAGGGACAACTTTGCCGTTCCTACTGGACTAAATTCTTATAAGCATCAATTGCTTTCCTATAATCCTCTCGCTGCTCCGTCGGTTTCATGGGCTCAACCCCGTGACCTCCTAGTTTTTGTGTAATGAACTTATATAATACAGGGTAACTTGCATATATATATATATGATTCCACAAATCAACACGAACATGTTTCATTTATCTGAATTGAAGGGAAAACACATGCACTATGCAACAGTACTTTTACTTCATCTACTTACACTAATAAACCTTATATATAGCTTCCTATCAAGATGTACAAAAGAACTCTATATATATATACGTTATTTAGTGTAATATGCACCTCTAAAGACAAGACCCTTAACTTCCAGTCATCAAATTTAGCGATAGAAAATATTATCCCGCGCCGATATCCGGATCCGGTTATTAAAGAGATAAAGAACGACAATATCGACCCGATTAAGGACCCTCAAAGAACTTTTCTTGAACAAGGAACACAGCATGCTTTCGGATACCAACAACAACTTAGACTAAAAAAACTTTGCTCCATCTGATTGTCCAAAAGCATTCTTCTTATATTATCACTCTGTTTCTGTGCATCCATAGTAGAAGAAACCGATCTCGATCTAACGAACAATTGTGTGGGTCGGCAAGCAGTGCCTTTTTCCACCACCTCGACGTCCCAAAGAATCTTGTCACGTGTCTTGCTCCGGAATGGGATGTCGTGCGTGATAGCATTTCTCCAAGGTGGAAGGCCACCATTGGGCCGTAAGAAGTTGCCCCACAATGATCTCAGCCGGACTTGCATCCCATCTCTGAAGGGCTCCCACTCGGTTGCCAAATCGCACGACTGGCAAGGACGCGTTTGGATGACTTTTTTCGCGGTGACCCCGGGTAGAAAAGGTATGCTCGAGGCTGTTAGGTACGTGCCGTAACAGCTTTCGAGGCGGATACAGTTTTTCTCTTCAACGAATTCGACGGACCAGATCGCGTTCTTGTATGATCCGTCGCGGCTTTGGCCGATGGTTAAACGGTCTTCTTCGGCTGTTAGGTATTTGTCCTTGTGACTGATAAGCCTGATTGTCTTTGCTTTTAGGAAAAGATCCATGTTTTTTTGTTATACTTTGATGAGTTCGATGATGAAAATGGGGGAAACAGTTGATCTGTTGATGGTGTATATGACAAATGTGTTGAACCTGTTTGTTTCATACAGAAAAAAGGAAATATTTATAGAAAGAGACATTATAATTACATGGTAAGAAATGTGAATAACATGTATTAATGAATGCATACTTGTAATGAATCAATACAGAAGGAAGGCTCTCGCTTCTGATCCAAAAACCGGGATCCTTCCTTGATGATATTTTTGAGCCTTAAGAGATGACAAATGGAGAAATTGATAAGGCCAGATTACAAGAAGCCTTCACGCATGCAAACACTTGATTAATCGGACGGTGAAGGCTGAGATTTGTGAAAGACAAATGTTTCATCTGCAGATATTTATCAAACTGTTATTTATTGCGTGTGTATTTCGTGTTAGTTTTCTTAACGTTGTTTATTGCGAAGTGTTAATTTTAGTACACACATCTGTTATACGGTAATTGATTCTACTTAGTTGATTATTACGATATGGTACTGCTTAAATTAAGGGATATCTTACAATGTCGCCTTCAACTGATTTGAAACAGTTGGCCGTTAAACTTTTGGCCAACACTCTTGTGAGACCGAACTAACGTCAGACCAAAATTTTATACTAATACATTATAGTACAAAAATCAATATATTATAAAAAAAAATTAATACATCATAGAACGTGTCAAAGATTTATGAAAAATCAATACTTTCGAATACAAAATTAATATATCATATAATATCGGGTCGGGTCAGATGACCTAAATTTGACCTAATACAAGTAT
Organism: Phtheirospermum japonicum; assembly: GCA_014905375.1. Classification (NCBI taxonomy): domain Eukaryota; kingdom Viridiplantae; phylum Streptophyta; class Magnoliopsida; order Lamiales; family Orobanchaceae; genus Phtheirospermum; species Phtheirospermum japonicum. Next base: position 470,502 of record BMAC01000292.1, on the reverse strand, counting down.
CTGCCTAAACCTTGGGCTTGTGTTGCGCCATATCCTGCTATGTGGCCTACTTTGAATTAATGAATTGAATATGTAAAGAAACTGTGTATCACTTAGGGACTTTTTGCACTGAAAGCATCTCCAATAAGATATTAATTGGAGTATTTTTTATGCAACATAAGCCCAAAATTCTTATGTGGCAAGAAAAATGTATAAAATGTCTAGCACACCGTTTACATCTAGATGGTGTATTAGACATTGTCTATTTAACAATTTACCTTATTTTTTTCACCCATTAATATTAATTAATTTATTTCTATCTCCTATCCACCAATAGTAATTTAACATTTTACACAATTCACATTTACCATTGGAGAAGATTTTTAAATAATAATATTGTATTTGCCATAAAATTAATAATTCACATTATCAAATTAGAGATGCTCTGAGAACCCAGTTGGGTGAGGTGATTCCTTAAAGCGATTATTTATATCATGGATTTGGATTTATAATTTATTATCTCTCTAATAAATATTTATCATATATATTCGTTTCTTATATATTTAACACCAGTTTTCTCGTCTTTATAAAATTTGGAAAAAAATAATGAAAAACCGTGTTCAAGCTATTTCCAGACCGTGTATCCATTAGAGAATTAATAACAGACAAAGAAATAAGTTAACATGTGTCGAACACGTGTTGTATCTCAAGAGTATCCAAGGAGGCAAAATCAAGTATTCGTACTTCATAGCTTGTCATGGGATTTATTTATTTTGTCATGCAATCTATTGTGTACACTACAAAAAACCCAGCAGATACCGACAGACCATTTCCGTCGGTAAATTGTCGGTAATGGCGTTATCGACGAAATTACCAACAGAAATGGTCTGTCGGTTAAACCATCGTCGGTAAAGAAATTACCAACGAATATTTTTTTCATCGGAAAATATCGACGGATTACCGAAGGACTCCAATTTCATCGGTATTATCGACGGATCTTAATAAAAAAAATTACCGACTGACTTTTTTCTGCCAGATTAATCAAGTGTTTGCATGTGTGAAGGCTTCTTGTAATCTGGCCTTATCAATTAGAATGATGGCGGCCCGAACCGAGCACCTAGGTTCATTAGAATGTTTTAGAAACTACAAATACGAGCACGAACAGGGTATGTAAAGAATATCACAAAACTGGAAATACAAAAACAGAAAGATGTGAAAATAAGTGTCAAGTCGAGTCGAGTAAGCACTCTGTCCGCAAGACGAAATAACCCCGGTAGTGCCCTTCGGTTTTGGCTATTCGTCTCCAAAGATGAAACGACTTCGTCTTTGATATTACAGCACCGTAAATATCAGAGCTCCGACGAACTGGATGAATATGGTTTGAGCTAAGTAAAGAATATAAAACAAAAAACAATATGTAGTGTGTTTGAGTGTTCTTCATTTTTCCAGGTATATTCTCGTGTATGGAAAGTGAAGGAGTCCTCACCCTTATATAGGGTTGCCAGCGGGAGGTTACAGCCCTCTTAATGACGTCCTTAAAGGCATCATTAAGTCGTTCAAACAGTCAGCATCATCTAGCATGAACCTAGATGGGTTCAGCGTGCACATGCATTGCATGTTTGAATTCGTACGTTATGGTAACGTCTGAACGGTCAAGAGTTGATTTGAATTCTCAGGCATTTGAGAAAGTTCAAGGGTCAAAACCGCACGTGGCTAAAAGGTTAGCCAGGGTTGAATCAGAACCAGAACCCCACACGGACCACCTCAATCGGACCAGCCAATTCGGACCAATTGCCCAAGACCCAAGTCCCAGGACCGAGGTCCGGGTCCGGGCTCGGGCTCAGCTCCGCCATCGACTTCGCTGAAGGCGGACGGGCGAACCCAAGTCCAAGAGCCCACGCGAGCTTTGTTCACACAAAGTCCACAACACCTGCTGGCCCACTTGATGTCCATTAAAGAGATGTAATCAATTATAAACTCCCTTCCACATTGATTAACTATCAATGTGGGATAACCAAAATTGCAATTAAGCAATCGTTCAACTTTTAAACATCATTTCTCACTCACCAATAATTGGATTTGAGAGATTCAAAGTGCTACAATTAACTACACGACACGTAGATCGAGCCCATACAATTCGTTAACACGAATTTTCGCTGTATCATTAAATTGATTAAATACAATTTACAACAATCCCCCACATGAGTGAGAAACTCCAAAAAATGAAAAACATGATTGCAAATACATAGCTCAGTCCTTAAGAGATAATAGAGAATAGGGATAGGTGGCTTGTGGCCTTGAACCCTCCTTAGTTAATACTACCGAGCATACCGGCGGATTAGTGAACATAATTCTTGAACTATTCCCTTTTGTGTATACTAGACAATATTACCAACCCACTAAGGTCTCGGAATTCTTCCGTTCTCACGTTTGTGTCTGTTTCTGGCCATGGACAACTTTTTGGATTCATAATCATAAAGTAGAAGCGGCCCTCACTTCTCGCTTATATAGGTGATTCTTCTAATCAGCATTCTGTCATACTCAGGTCAAAGACCTGCAAAAAAATCATTAAAAATCAGAGATTTATCCTCACCACGTGACAGATTATAAACTCTACTTTTGCCGTTAAGGAATAGGGTCATAGAGATTTACTTACCCAGACTTTATAGTTTAGTTTTCCCATTGAACCAAGTTTGTGGGATCTCCACTCATCATGGTTGGGTTTCCACTACAATCATCTTTAAGATGTGGATTTCACTCCCATTCATTCAAGCAACTTGCACATCTGATCTCGAGCTATGTTCTTAGTGAATAGATCCGCTAGATTATCTATCGACCTTACATAGTCAACAGAGATAATCCCACTCGATAATAGATGTCTCACGGTGTTATGTCTCCGACGGATATATCGAGACTTGCCGTTATACAAACCACTTCTTGCCCTTCCAATAGCAGCTTGACTATCGCAGCAAAGCATAACCGGCGGCACGAGTTTCTCCCAACATGGAATATCTTCCAAAAAGTTACGAAGCCATTCTGCTTCTTCACATGCTTTGTCCAAAGCGATAAACTCGAATTCCATGGTGGATCGGGCTATACATGTTTGTTTAGTGGATCTCCAAGAAACAGGTCCTCCCCCAATTAGAAACACATATCCACTTGTTGACAGAGAGTCCTTTGTGTCGGATATTCAGTTTGCATCACAGTAACCTTCAAGTACCCTGGGGTGTCTACCAAAGTGTAGCCCAAAGTTCAGAGTATACTTTAAGTATCTCAAAACTCTCACAAGCGCATTCTAGTGTTCTCTACTAGGATTGCTTGTATATCTACTCAGTTTATTTACCGAGCAAGCTAGATCAGGTCTTGTACAGTTAGAGATGTACATCAAATATCCAATGATCCTAGCATAGTCCTTCTGAGCAACAGGATCACCTCTGTTCTTACTCAAGTGAACGTCGAGTTCCATAGGTGTCTTTGCTGGAAGACTATCGTGTGCATTGAATTTCTTGATCACTTTCTCAATGCAATGAGATTGTGATAAGACAATTCTATCTAGAGTTCTTATGATTCTTATCCCAAGAATAGTGTCAGCAACTACCAAATCCTTCATGTCAAAATTCCTTTTTAGCATGAGTTTCGTCTCGTTAATCACTTGTAGGTTGCTACCCATGATTAACATATCATCTACATAAAGACATATTATAACAAGTTTGTCATTAGTATTTTTAATGTAGACACACTTATCGCACTCGTTTATCTTGAAGCCATTTGACATCATCACTTCGTCAAATTTCAAGTGCCATTGTAAAGGTGCTTGTTTCAAGCCATACAAAGACTTAACAAGTTTGCACACCTTTCTTTCCTGTCCAGGTTTTACAAAACCTTCAGGTTGTTCCATATAGATTTCCTCTTCTAAATTTCCATTTAGAAAAGCTTTTTTTATATCCATTTTGTGAATCTCAAGATTGTGCAAAGCAGCAATCTTTAAAAGCACCCGGATAGAGGTAATTCTCGTCACAGGAGAGTATGTATCAAAGAAATCATATCCCTCCTTCTGGAGAAATCCTTTCACAACCAAACGAGCTTTATACTTATCGATTGATCCATCAGCTCTGAACTTTCGTTTCAGAATCCATTTACTCCCTAAAGTTTACAACCTTTAGGTAAATCAATCAGAATCCACGTATGGTTCTGCATGATCGAATCGATCTCGCTCTGTACAGCTTCCTTCCAAAATGAACTATCAGTCCGTGAGAAAGCTTCTTTCAGTGAATTTGGTTCTTCATCCAAGAGAAAAACCACATAGTCGGGACTGAAATCCTTAGCAACTTTAGCTCGAGTGCTCCGTCTAGGAGTTAGAGCTTCAAGTTATGAATCAGGTCATTTACGAGACTTAGGTTCAACCCCCACAAGTTTTTGACTTGTAGTTCCTTCAGCATTACCAGTGTTAGAACTAGAAGCAGCTTTATCCTTACAAGGATAGATATCTTCAAAGAATATCGCATTCCTTGACTCAATGGTAGTTCCGACATTCATGTCCGGAACATCTGACCTATGAATGATAAATCGATAGGCGCTACTATTTAGTGCATAACCAATAAATATACAATCAACTATCTTGGGTCCGATTGTCACTTGATTCGGTAGAGGCACTTCTACCTTCGCTAAACACCCCCACACTTTGAGGTATTTATAAGAAGGTTTCCTTCCTTTCCACAACACGTAGGAAGTTTCGTCCCTACCTTTAAGTGGAATTTTATTGAGGATATAGTTAGCTGTTAAAACAGCTTCCCCCCACATGTTCTGAGGTAACCCAGAACTAATCAACAACGCATTCATCATCTCTTTCAAAGTACGATTCTTGCGTTCTGCAAATCCGTTCGATTGAGGTGCATACGGAGCTGTAGTTTGATAAATTATGCCACTTTCATTGCACAACTCCTCAAACGGAGCTACATATTCCCCTCCTCTATCTCTTCTGATAGATTTGATTTTGCAGTTAAGTTGATTTTCGGCTTCATTTTTGAAGTTCTTGAAAGCTTCAATAGCCTCATCTTTACCTCTTAAAAGGTATATGTAACAATATCTTGTGCAATCGTCAATAAAAGTAATAAAATACTTTTTACCACCTCTTGTTAGCACAAACTTCAAATCACATACGTTCGTATGAATTAATTCTAGAGGTGTCGTGCTCCTTTCTACCGATTTAAATGGTAACTTTGTTATTTTTGCTTCTACACAAATTTCACACTTACTTTTATTAACAAATTCATTTACCTTAAAGAAATTGAGATTTGACAGATGTTTTATTGCATTTAGATTAACGTGGCCTAATCTATAATGCCATAAAGTAGAGTACTCAGTCAAGTAAGAGGAATCAGAAGTAATTTTATTAATGATAGGTTTTGAGCGTATAACCATTACACTAATTTTGAACAGTCCATATGTAAGGTAACCTTTTCCCAGAGGTGTTCCAAACTTCGACAAAACAAACTTATTAGCCTCAAATACAAGTTTAAAACCACGACTAACTAGTATTGAACCAGAGACTAAATTCTTCCTGATTTACGGAACGTGCAGCACCTCATTCAGAGTGATCTCCTTGCCAGAGGTCATTTTTAGGACAACCGAGCCAACACCTGCAACTTGCGAAGACGCAAGGAAGCATTTTCAGCTTCCTTCTCTCACAGGGATGGTATTTGGAGAACAAGCTCCGGTCTGCACACACATGGGCAGTTGCAACAGTATCGATGAACCATTGACCACGGTTCTCGACCATGTTAGCTTCCTCAGTGATGAACGCAATGAGATCATCACTAGCCAGCTCCCTCTCGGCTAGTTGGGCACTCGGCTTGGCCTTCTTCTGCTTTGGCTTGCGACAGTTCTTGGACATGTGTCCAGGATAACAACAATTGTAGCATTTGCCTTCGAACTTCTTAGAAGAGGGAGCTTTAGGACTAGAGATTCCAGGACGCGGCCTCTTCTTCGAGTTGTCTCCTCGTTCAAGTAGGTTCACCCGAGGTTCATCCGAACTTTTTGAATTCTTGTACTGAAATCGAACTTCGGACTCAATTCGTACCTTCCGGATAACATCTTCAAGAGACATCACCTTTCGCTTGTGTTTGAGATACGTCTTGAAGTCTTTCCAGCTTGGAGGAAGCTTATCAATCATGGCAGAAGCCGTGAAAGTATCAGGAAGTATCATCCCCTCGGCGTGGACTTCATTCACCATCATTTGGAACTTTTGAACTTGTTCCATAACCGGGCGAGAATCAACCATCTTGTAGTCCATGAAATTCGTGACTACAAATTTCCTAGTTCCATCCGCGTCGGAACTGTACTTCTTCTCAAGTGCCTCCCAGATATTCTTGGAGGTCTTTGCGTTCGAGTACAAGTTGCTCAAACTATCTTCTAGGCTACTCAGGAGAAAGCCTTTGCACAGATAGTCACCGTTGTTCCAGTTATTGTAGGCGGCACAAACATTGAAGTTGGTCTCGGACTCATCCGGATTAGGTGGTTCTTCTTCCTTCACGAAGTTAGCGAAGCCAAGCATCGTGAGGTAGAACAACATCTTTTGTTGCCACCTCTTGAAGCCTTCCCCATTGAATTTTGGAGGCTTCTCCGCGGCGGGCATAATCCATGAGGAGTACACCGGAGCGGTCATAGTTGGAACAAGAGTCCCCATCGTACCCGTTGAGTGGGTAGCTGAAACATGTGAGTACGTTGGCGGAGCCGTTGCGAACATGTTTGGAACTGAAGTTCCCGACATCCCAGAATGATGGATTCCAGCCGAAGCTGACGTAATTTGGACCGAAGTCCCCATCCTATAAGGGAATGATCCAGCAGCCGAAGCTGTGGTTGAAAACATACTTGGAATCATATTTCCCGTCATCCCAGAAGGATGGATCACAGCCGAAGCTGACACAGTTTGGACCGAAGTCCCCATCCCATAAGGGAATGATCCAGCGGCCAAAGCAGTGGCTGAAAAAATACTTGGAACCGTAGTTCCCGTCATCCCAGAAGGATGGATCACAGCCGAAGCTGACACAGTTTGGACCGAAGTCCCCATCCCATAAGGGAACGATCCCGAGTTCGGGTTGTTTTCCGAGATGCACCTCGACAGTGTTTCCAGGAGGGTGTCGATGGTTCCTTGGTTGAAGAGGAAGTCAGCATGACTCATGGTCGTGTTTGGCGTAGAGGTGCCAATCGTCGTGGTGTTCGTGACTGCATGGGTAGTGGTCGTCGTCGAAATGGTAGAGGTAACAGCAGGAACAGTGGAACTGATCGGAGTGCTGGAGGTCGACATTTTTCCAGTTAGGGATATAAAAAATTACAATATTAAATATTTCATCTTGCGATTTTTAGAAACTACAAATACGAGCACGAACAGGGTATGTAAAGAATATCACAAAACTGGAAAATACAAAAACAGAAAGATGTTAAAACAAGTGTCAAGTCGAGTCGAGTAAGCACTCTGTCCGCAAGACGAAGTAGCCCCGGTAGTGCCCTTGGGTTTTGGCTATTCATCTCCAAAGATGAAACGACTTCATCTTTGATATTACAGCACCGTAAATATCAGAGCTCCGGCGAACTGGATGAATGGTCTGAGCTAAGAATATAAAACAGAAAACAATATATAGTGTGTTTGAGTGTTCTTCGTTTTTCCAGGTATATTCTCGTGTATGGAGAGTGAAGGATTACTCACCCTTATATAGGGTTGCCAGCGGGAAGTTACAACCCTCTTAATGATGTCCTTAAAGGCGTCATTAGGTTGTTCAAACAGTCCGCATCATCCAGCATGAACCTGGACGGGTTCAGCGTGCACATGCAATGTATGTTTGAATTCATACGTTATGGTAACGTCTGAACGGTCAGGAGTTGATTTGAATTCTCAGGCGTTCGAGAAAGTTCAGGGGTCAAAACCGCACGTGGCTAAAAGGTTAGCCAGGGTTGAACCAGAACCAGGACCCCACACGGACCACCTCAATCGAACCAGCCAATTCAGACCAGTTGCCCAAGACCCAAGACCGAGGTCCGAGGTCCGGGTCTAGGACCGGGCTCGGGCTCGGATCCGCTCGGCCATCGGCTTCGCCGAAGGCGGATGGGCGAACCCAAGTCCAAAAGCCCGCGTGAGCCTTGTTCACACAAAGTCCACAACACCTGCTGGCCCGCTTGATGTCCATTAAAGAGATGTAATCAATTATAAACTCCCTTCCACATTGATTAACTATCAATGTGGGATAACCAAAATTGCAATTAAGCAACCGTTCAACTTCCAAATATTATTTCTCACTCATCAATAATTGGATTTGAGAAATTCAAAGTGCTACGATTAACTACACGACACGTAGATCGACCCTATACAATTCGTTAACACGAATTTTCTCTATACCATTAAATTGATTAAATACAATTTACAACAGAATGATGGTGAACCTATTTCTGGTGCTCCATTTTGGCCGCTTCAATTTTGTTGGATTCCTCTATTCTCTCATTTTTTCGAGCCATCAATCAAAATCTCAGTTCTATTCGCCGTTGATAAACCCTAAACCTTAACCCTAATTATGTTGTCATATATTTACTCCCATTGGACTCGTCTTAATTTTTTGAGTCACCACACAAGCCCAAACTACCCCTCCAAAACTTTTAAACTAAGTTTATGTTGCGCAAATAACTTTTTGGGCAACTTTTTTGCCGAAAAAATGTTAGTACAATTTTTATAATTTAGAAGGTAAAGTAAGGAAAAAAAAAGTACCCTAGTCATTAATAAGATTCCAATTACAAAAACTCATTAAATTTTTTTCCCTAGAGTCCTAGCGAGGAGCGGTAGTTGTTCACATAAGTGGATCTCCTCTCTTCACAAAGGTGAACTTGGAAACGATGATGAAGAGGATGTTCGAACTTCACAAGGTAGTGATCCGCCATCGGAAGGGGGAGTTGTTCTAGAGTTGTTCACATAAGTGGATCTCCTCTCTTCGCAAAGGTGGACTTGGAAGCGATGATGAAGAGGATGTTCGAACTTCACAAGGTAGTGATCCACCATCGGAAGCGAGAGTTGTTCTACAAGACCATATGGGAGATGTCTGGGCATTGTGGCTAGGGCTAATTAGCCATTTTTCTCCTTGTAAATTCTTTGCTTGTAGGATGTTGTTGTTTTTGCTTTTAGTCAAGTTGTAGTTTGACCATTTTGTAATGTTTGTTTGTAATGAACGCCTTGTATTTTACTTTTATCAAGAAAATTATGCTCTTTTTTCTTTTTTCATGTTTTTCCGTCTTTCCCTCGTGTGTGTGTTGAGTTTCTTGAATCTGGGTTTGATAATTTTTTTGAGTTCTTGTTATCATGATCTTTTGTCCTAACTAAGGCCATCTCCAGCACTTGCGCTATTTTCTGCGCCAAACGCCAAAATGGCTTGATTTCTTGCTCTAGTAGTGCACCATCTTCTGCGCTAATATAGGGTTTGCTACAGTATTGCACCAAATCTGACGCAATACTGTAGTTGCGCTAAACCCTTTTATATCCTCATTCTCCATCATTCTTTTCTATTCTAATCCCTCATTATTTACCTTTTCTCATAGCTTGCATGGAGTTTGTTGAACCTAGCGTCAAGTTCGTAGAATGCTTGTACACCATTTTGTGTCTAGACCCCAAATTGCGGCAATGTGGAGGCTTTTTGATCCTGTCAAGTGTTACAAAGTCGGTTTACGAGTTCTTTCCCCAGATGCGGGACTTGGACGAGTTTTTCCTGGTATGATTGTCGGTGTTTGTTGGGCGTCGGGTCGACTCGTCATGACTTTGGTTGGCTCGACACTTTTTTTTAGTTCGGCTCATCGAGCCTTCCTTTGGTGTTGACCTAGTGAGGTCCGCTTTCCAATTTTGATGTCATTTTCCTTTGCAGTGTTTTACCCTTTTTTCGATCGAACTGAAGCGATGAATATGATTGAGGAGGCCAGGAAGTATATGGCTAGTCTGAAAGCCAAGAAGTCAACCAGGGGGGTGGTGCGGGCAAGCGGAGGAGGCCGACCCATTCTGGTGGTGTGCCACCCCTCCTGAGGCCGAACTTGTTGCACACCCTGATGCCGTTGGGAGGGGGGGTGGAGGGGAGGGGTCTCATGGGCGTCCTCTGAACATTCAACCCAAAGCCCGAAGTTGCTTTTGTGGGCTCTTATTCTCAGCCCCCGACTGTAGAGCCGGTCTACCCGATGACATACGCGCCATACAATGGTGGGGGTTTAACGAGGCGGTTGATCGTGCTTGGGCACCCAATTTGTATAATTGGGTCTCGGGTCTTCCCTCTGAGGAGAATTTCACCTTTATTAAGACCGACCTGTGTTGAGTTATGTGTTCCATGATGCTGCTTCATCAAGATTTCTCGAAACTCCGACAAATTCATGCTCAGTTCCAAAACAATCACCAAGCTCTTCAATAGAGTCATGCCGCCTACACCAAGCTTGTCCTCGAACGAGACCAGTGCATGGTGAGGGCCAAGAAATCGGATTAGTCCTTGGCTGAGGTGATGCGTTCGACTGAACAGATGTTTGGTGAGTTGAATGCCCTTAAAGAGAAGCACGCTGAGCTCGTGAGGAGTCATGTCGAGCAGGTCGACGCTGCTTACGAAAGGAGGTAGATAGAGGGGGTTGCCCAATACAAAGCCGAGATTATAGATCTGATGATCAGTGCCTCCTATCTGTCTACCATGCAGAGGGATTATGATATGCTTTCAAGTGGTTCCTCTCTTCCGGACCTTACTAAGAACATAGCCGAGAGGAAGGCTGAGCTTGGGATGGGTGGTTTGGACGACGATATGGATGGTCCGGATGAGGAGGCCGACAAGCAGGATGGCGAGAAAGGCTTAGCCGGTAGTGACTAGATGTCCATCTATTTTTCAGGTCGGCCTGTCACGTTTGGGTGGCCTGACTTGTTGTTTTGATTGAACTTATTTTTCAAATGGTTAATTTTCATGCAACAAACTTATTGTATGTTATAATTTTGGTCGACTTCTTTTGCTTGACCCATTTTCCCTCATGATATTTTGTCCTTACCTTGAAAATTTTATTGTTGGTGCTAGCAGCTCGGTCCTGCGTTATTTTTGTCGACCTTACATGTGTTGTGGTCGGCTATGTTGGGTTGGCCAATCCCGAAGTTGGGCATTTTGGGTGGCTCATGGCCTTGAGGTTTTTTCGATCTTTTTAAATTGTTTCTTTAAGTTGACCATTTGTTAAGTCGGTTTCATTCGACCTCACATTGTGTGGTGGTCGGCTATGTTGGGTTGGCAAATCCTGGATTTGGGCCTTTGGGGTGGCTCTTGGCCTTAGATGTTTTTTCGAACTTGTTAATATGTTTATTGGGCCGACCATGTGTTAGATCGACTTCGCTCTATTTAGGTTGTCGGGTTCCTCTTAGTTGTTTGCCTTGAGATTTCCTTAGTTTTTGTGGAATGATTTGAAAGTATTAAGTTGACTCGTTTTCTTTGGAAATTACTCCTTGGGTATGTATCAGAAGTGCGGTGTTGCTCCGATGGTCTCAACCTCGCCAGTGAGGTCAGCCCATATTGGTCGGCTTGACCTTTTTTTAGTGTCGACCTGGGGAAGCACTACAAAAAAACTCGCGTATACTGATGGACATTTTCGTCGGTAATTCCGTCGGTAACGTCATTACCAACGGAATTACGGACAGAAATCGTTCGTTGGTAAAAACCTCGTCGGTAAAAAAATTACCAACGGATATTCTTTTTCCGTCGGTAAAATACTGACGGATTACCGACGCACACCTTTTCGTCAGTATTTACCGACGAAACTTAATTTTATTAAAAAAATTAAAATTAAAGATGGATTGTAGTCCGTCGGTAAATAAAAAAAAATAAAATAAAAATCTGGAAGAGGTGTGGCGGCCTAACTCACACCCATAAAAGCCCAAGCCCAAGCCGTCCCCAAGCCCAACACTCATTAATCACAAATAAATCTTCCCATTTGGAAATTATTCCTTGGGTATGCATCAGAAGTGCGGTGTTGCTCAGATGGTCTCAACCTCGCCAGTGAGGTTAGCCTATGGTGGTCGTCCCATATTGGTCGCTTGACCTTTTTTAGTGTCGACCTGGGGAGGCACTACAAAAAAACTCGCGTATACCGATGGCCATTTTTGTCGGTATTTCCGTCGATAACGTCTTACCAATGAAATTACGAACATAAATCGTTCGTTGGTAAAAACCTCGTCGGTAAAAAAAAATTTCAACGGATATATTTTTTCCGTCGGTAAATACCGAGGACACATTTTTGTCGGTATTTATCGACGAAATTTAATTTTATTAAAAAATTAAAATCAACGACGGATTGTAATCCGTCAGTAAATAAAAAAATAAAATAAAAATCTGGAAGGGGTGTGGAGGCCTAACCCACACCCAAAAAAGCCCAAGCCTCCTCCAACCCCAACACTCATTAGTCACAAATAAATCCTCCCATATGTCGATGGGGGGTATTCGAATAAGCGATCTCTCACGCTCCAAGCCTATCCATGACCGTCTGGGCTAACTCGATTTCTGGTAAGTATTTGACATTATAAGTATATATACATACTTATTATATATATATATATATATATTAAATAATATAATTATAATATGTCAACATATATAATATATTATACATACATATTATAAATATATATAAATATTATAATTATATTATAATTATATATAAATAAATATTATATATTATATTATATTAAAATTATAAATATATATACTACAATATAAATACACACACACACACACACACACATATATATATATATATATATATTTCTAATTATAATATAATATGTATTATAATATATATATATATATAATACATTTATATAATTTAAATATAATATGATATAATATATTTATATATAATATAAATAATATATATATATATATAGATATATATGTGTGTGTGTGTGTTTTAAATGTATTATATTATTTATAATAAATATAAATATTATACATTATATATATATATATATATTATAATATAATATATTTATATAATCTAAATATAACACACACACACACACACACACACACACACACACACACACATATATATATATATATATATATATATATATATATATATATATATATTTATGTTCAAATGAGAATCATGTCCTTATATGTGAATCTAGGGTCAATTATGGGTCTTAAATCTAATTAAATTGATGGATCAGATTTTTTGTGTATTTTCTTATTTGATTAAAAGTATTAGGATTGTATAATAAAATCATTGTTGGTGTATATAACTAAAATATGAATAAAGTACTGTGATTGTATAATAAAAGCACTACTGATATATAATAAAAGTACTAGTTCGCACGTTCGCATATAAGTACATGCTTCTCATTTGAACTCAACCCTATATATATATGTGTGTGTGTGTGTGTGTGTGTGTGTTAAATGTAATACTCCCTCCGTCCGGAAAAGATAGGCATGTTTTTCATTTTTGTCCGTCCGTAAAAGATAGGCATATTTTCATTTTAAAAGTTAGAATACCACAAAAAAGACTAAAACACCCCTATTTAGTTTACTTTATTTATTGAAATACTAAAAAGTTAAGGGTAAAGTATGAAAAATACAAAAAGTTTTACAATTCCAATTACAATCATTTTGTCTTCTTAAACTCCGTGTTTTTGTTTACCCGCCCTATCTTTTCCAAACGGAGGGAGTATATTATTTATTATAATTATAAATATTATACATTTATATATATATATATATATATATATATATATATTTATTTATTTATTTTTATGTGTGTATATATATATATATATTAAATAATAATTAATATTTAAGAATATATAGATTACTAAATAATAATATATATTAATAAAAATAATAAAAAGTAAAATAAAAAATTAATAAAAATAATCGTAAATAATAAATAAAATAAATAAAAATTAAAAAAAATAATTTACCGACGAATAATTTCCATCGGTAAAGAAAAAATAATTAAAAAAATAACAAAAGTGGGGTTATCGACGGAAATGTCCGTCGGTAATAAATAAAATAAAAATAAAAACTATAAATAAATAAATAAAATAAATAAATATTAAAAAATTAAATTACCCGATGGATATTTCTGTCCGTAAATTAAAAAAAATTAAAGAACTAAAAAACTACCGACAAAAATAAATTTTCGCCGGGAATTTGTCAGTAATACCGACGGAAAATGTCCATCGGTAATTTCTGTTGGTGTTTCTGGATTTTTTTTGTAGTGAGGTCGACTTCGACAGATCCACTGTTTGGTCTACCTATCCGATCGATCTGTTGAAGTGAATACAGATTGCCCATGTTTCGTTGAAAACTATATGCTCAAGCGAAAATGGAATTTTATTGATAATTCTTTTAGAGGTACACTGCGTGCCATGGGAGCAACAAATTCTTACCGTTGAGATATTCTAACTCATAGGCACCATGTAAAAGAGTCTCGGCTATTAAAAATTGTCCTTCCCACTTTGGTTTGAGGGGCCCTTGGTTCATCCCTGGGATCCGTTTGAGGACTAAATCACCGACCTTGAAGCTCCTCTCTCTTACTTTGTTTATAGACGGCCTCTCTCCTTTTTTCTTCCAGGAGGTCGAGTTCGGCTCGACATGCCAGGTTATTTTTTTCTTCTTAAAAGTGTGCTATTGGATACGATGGGGTGCCGAGCTCGAGCGGTATGACTGCTTCTGATCGGAAAGCCAGGGAGAAAGGGGTCTCATCGGTGCATGAGCGGTGGGTTGTCCTATATGACCATCAGACGCCAGGTAGCTCCTCTGGCCAACTACCCTTCAAGTCCTCCAGTCTCTTTTTTAGCATGTATTTGAGGATTTTGTTCATTGCCTCCACCTGTTCGTTTAACTAGGGGTGGTATGGTGTTGCAAAGTGATTCTTGATGTTTAAATCTCCACAATATGCTTTAAACCTCTTGCTATCGAATTGTCTCCCGTTGTCTGACACTATTGAAAGTGGAATGCTAAATCTGCGTATGAGCGACTTCCAAATGAAGTTGATTATCTTATGTCAGTAATCGATCCAGGGGTCCGACTTTGGCCCATTTTGTGAAGAAATTAAATTGTCTCTCGTTGTCTAACACTATTGAAAGTGGAATGCCAAATATGCATATAATCGACTTCCAAGTGAATTTGATTATCTTCTAGTCGGTAATCGATTCTAGATGTTCGACTTTGGCCCATTTTATGAAGTAATCGACTGCGACCACAGCATATTTGACTCCTTCTTTGCCTTTTGGTAGCGGCCCAATCAAGTCAATACCCCATTTGGTGAAAGTGCACGACGAGTATATTGAGTTCAGAGGCTCAGCTGAGGAGTTGATTTGAGGTGCAAATATTGGCATTTTTCGTATTTTTTTACTTTCGACATTGCGTCTTTCTTTAAGTTCGGCTAGTAGTATCCTTGCCGGATGAGCTTGTGGGCCAATGATTATCCTCCTGCATGGTTCCCACAAATGCCATCGTGCACTTACTTTAGTGCGTGTTCAAAATCTTGTTCATTTAAACATCTGAGTAAGGGAATCGAGTATCCTCTCTTGTAGAGCAGTCTGTCCAAATTGGTGAATCGGGCTGACTTGGTTCGTATCGATTAGGCTTCCATTCTGTCTTCGGGAAGAATTCCTTCTCTAAGGTAGAGTAGGAAAGGCTTCATCCAACAACTTTTTTTGGCTTGGTTTTCTTTGGTTTGGTTGGCTTGACTTTCTAAGTAAGCTGCAGCAGCGTTAAGTGCCATCGTGGAATGATGGCTAACTGTTACCATGTTCAGCTCCTCAATACCTAAGCTCGACGCAAGCTTGGCGAGAGAATCGGCTGGGACGTTATCATTTTGCAACACATGGATTATCTCAGTTTTGAAACCGGCGAGTCGTGCTTTGGTGAGCTCTAGGTACAGTGCCATTCTAGGTTCTTTGGTCTTGTATTCCCCGCTAATTTGGGTTACAACTAGTTGGGAGTCACTGTGGATCTTTAAGTTTTTAATCTCCATGGAGAATGTTGTTTCGAGGCCAGCTAGAAGAGCCTCGTATTCAGCTTTGTTATTGATCAATGGGAACTTGAAACGGACGTACGAGAAGAACAATTTCTTTTCAGGGATGATCAGTACTATCCCGGCACTTGCTCGGCCGGTGGTCGACGACCCATCGATATACAGGTGCCATTGTTTGGCCTTAGCTAGAATTGACTCGACAGCTTGCATAAACTCGGCTATAAAGTCAACGAGGGCTTAACCTTTGAGTGCTATTCTTGGCTCATAAGTTATACCAAATTTTCCTAGCTCGACAGCCCATTTGATCATTCTCCCAGATGTGTCTTGTCGGTGCGTAATTTTATTTAAAGGAAAGTTCGTCAATACTACTATCTAATATCCAAGAAATATGGGCGCAGCTTTCGTGAGGAAATTACAAAAGCATAAGCCAATTTTTCATGGCCAATTACCTTAGTTCAGCATCATACATAGCATGACTCGTGTAGTACACTAGATGTTGTCCGATTTCATCGGATCGCACGATTGTCAAGTTGACCAACACCATCGAAATCGCCAAGTAGATATACAAAGGCTCCTCCTTGGTTGGTTTTTGAAGGGTCGACACATTTTTCATGCACTTATTTAGATCCTCAAAAGCTATATAGCATTCTGGTGTCCATTTGAAGTTCTTGTTCTTTTTTATTGCTTCGAAAAATGGTTTACACTTGTCCGTTGATTTGGATATGAAGCGATTTAAGGCTGTTATTTTGCCGGTAAGGCTCTGCACTTGTTTCATATTTCGGGGAGGTTCTAATTCGTCTATCCCTCGAATTTTGCAGAGTTAACTTCGATGCCTCTTTTGCTCACCATATAACCAAAGAATTTCCGGATCCAACTCCGAAGGAACACTTTTTTGGGTTTAACATCATGCGATAAACACGTAAAACAGAGAACATTTTATTAAAATCATCAATGTGATCGGGCGAGTACAATGATTGACAAACATATCATCTACATAAACTTCCATAATTTTTCCTATCATTAGAAAACATCTTGTTCATAAGGTGTTGATAAGTGGCCCCAACATTCTTCAAGCCAAATGACATCCTAGTGTAGCAATAGAGGCCTCTCAACGAGTAGAATGACATATGCTCTTGGTTATCTATGTGCATCGAAATCTGGTTATAGCCAGAGCAAGCATCCATGAAACTCATCATTTCGTGTCCGGTAATGGCGTCGACCATGTAGTCAATGTGGGGAAGTGGATAGCTTTGGGGGGGGCATGCTTTGTTAAGGTCCAAGAAATCGATGCATAACCACCATTGGCCAATTTGTTTCTTGGCGAGCACAGGGTTGGATACCCAGACCGGATATCTGACCTCTTAGATGAACTTGTTATCTAACATCTTCACTACTTTCAGTTCCAACGCCTTATATCGATCTGGTCCGAGCTTCCTCCTCTTTTGGATAACCGACATGACATTCTTATCAATGTTGAGCCGATGGCAGGCTTGTTCAGGATCAATCTCTTGCATGTCAGCATGCGTCCAGCAAAGACGTCCTGGTTCGCCTTCAAGAAGCTTATCAGTTGGGATCGGGTAGGTTCTTGGAGATCATGGTTGATCCAGAGCTGCTTACTCGGGTCGAGCTCATCGACTGATACCCAATCCAAGTCTTCGAACGGCTCAGTGTGTGTAGACTTTCTCTTCAAAATCAATTTCTAAAGACCCAACTTGTCTTCACACGCTCTTGTTCCTTTTTATACTCGGGGTTCGCTATTTTTTCTAGACTCCTCAATCATTTGTTTTTTTCCTGGTCTCTGGCCTCGATCTTTATCCAAGTCGACATTTACCTGGTCAGCTTCGACAATGGTGGTCTTGATTGGTGCATTTTATTTATCTTTTGCGTAAGCCTTTTCTTTATTTGGCTTGACCTCCACCAGCACGGCTTCCGTGTTCGACCCTTGTTCAAGAATTTATTCTTTATTTGATTCTCTTCTGCTTGGCACGGAGGTCAGGTATTCGACTTTGAACTCAAGAGTCAGTTCATCTATGTCTGTGTAGTGTTCCTCATTGTTTGTGGGTTCAGGTTGGTCTGGTTCTTCAACGACAATCCCCTTCAAAATTAGATTGTTGGGCTTATCACCTCTCGCCTCCTCAATCAACTCATCCCTTCTCGAAAGTTCGACCATGTTTATCTATATTAGTCTGATAGACCAGTTACATTCTTGAGCAGCCACTTGATCACCTCGGTGTTTGCACTCTCCGAGGGCACCTGGGAACTTAATTGAATAGTGATAGACTGACATTTCTCCCTTGAGATCATATAGAGCTGGTCTACTAATGAGAGCATTGTAATCAACTTGAACGTCGATCACTTTGAAAGTTGTGAGAATTATTCTTTTTTCCTCGCCTATGCCGAACTCGACAGACTACTTTATTTGAAATACAGCTTGCATATAATTATTGCTTATCCCTTTGATTCGATCGTCACATGGTTCGATGTACTCTCTAAGTACCCTCATTCTTCGGAAGGCCAGGTAAATCAAGCTTGCGTATGCACCGGAATCCATGAGGACTCGATGTGTTTGGATCCCCAAAATGGGAACAGTAATAACGAGAGCATCTAAATGGGGATGATCGAGGGGAGTTGCGTCAGATTCATGAAATGTAAAGATGACACGTACTTATCCTCCTCTTCAGGATGGTCGTCAAAGTGACAGATGTTAAATCACATGACTTTTGTTTTCTGAATCAAATTCCTTGCCTCCCTAATAAGGATTTTCCTTTTTCGATTTGAGATCTCCTCATTTACTCGACTAGTGTTGACGAAAGTGAGGATCTCTCTTGGCGCTTCGGCTCCGGATACTGGGGGTGTCGGTAGCTGATTATTGTTTCTTCGTTCTTGCCTAGCTTGGTGATTTTTGGAGAAAGGCAATAATTTCTGATCATCGCAAACCTTGATCAGAGTGCGGACCAAGTCATGACACTCCTCCGTGTTGTGCATGATTGACCCATGATACCTACAGAATCTCTTCTTGTCAATTAGCAAAGGATCTTTTTTGATCGGCCGAGCTGGGGGGAAAATATACAAACCCTTGATTCGTTCGAAGATTGTGGAAGCCGCTAACGAGTAAACCTCGTTGCATTCGCCTAAGAGTTCAATATGATTTTCTTTCAGAAGTTTCTTCGTAGTCGTTTGAGAGCTCAGGTTCTTGAGCAGGCTTGTGATTCTGCCAAGAGGGGCAGACATGTTTTGTTCAGCTGCGATTTGCGATGCGGCTAAAGCTAGGAATGGAGAATTTTTCGGACAATCCATTCTAAGCCGAGATGATCAGGGCTTTGTCACCATATGACTGAGACTCCGAGACCTGTTTTGTGAACCGAGCTATGTAACTCTTCAAAGTTTCATTCGTCTGCTGCACGATGGTGGCGATAGCTCTTTTAGTTTCAATAGTGGCCTTGGAGACCATGAATTATCCTCAAAACGAGGATCAAGATTGTGGTCAGGAGCAAATCGAATGGCGTGGTAGCGACTGATACCACCTTAATGGAGCTTCGTCCAGTGTCATGAAGCACATGTGATCCATGTAATTCTGATAGTGGCTTAAATGTGAATCAGGGTCATTATAGATAGAGGGGACACATCATCGTAGGCTGAGATGATCATGGTCGGTCGCGATATTGGGAAGTGTTTTGTATCAGAGGAGCAGTTTGCTTAGGCTCCAGCTCGACTATTCGTTGCTTCGGAGATTGCAACCAGGCCAATTCGTCATTTTGTTTTTATTTTGGGGGCACTCTTATATTAGCATTGCTTCTCCTATTGACCAACCTCGTTGGGAGGTCTTTTGGTGTCTTGCTGGCTGGATTCCAAGTCAAGCAAAGATTTTTGGGGTGAGGAGTTATGATACATCGTGCAATGGGAGGTCAATCGAGCCTGCTCTTGGTATTCAGATCGGCCTCCTCATCAAAATTTCTTTTTCCATTTTCTCTGGTTGTGTATCGATCTGGGTCTGATTCCGAATGCCCTTCCAGGTGGTCGGTATTCTTGTGGTTGCCGACCACACCTTCTAGTGTCAAGATTGATTTTGCGGCTTTCTTCATCATTTCTTTTAATTCTTTAGCAAAGACGGGGTGCTTCATGAATGATCGCACCTGATCTGGGTCAATCTTGTTTGGACCTGATTGGACAGTCTTTTCCTAGCGTTCTTTTCCAGGGTTTCTTCTCGAATTTTCTAAAGGACTCACAAAGAAAAACAGATTCAATAATTCCCCCTCTTTTTTCTTACAAACCTCAACCACAGTGAGGGCTGACGACCAGCTCCTCACAAAGAAAAAAAATCGAACACACAAAAATAGGAAACAAAATAGGAAGAGCTGATTGAGCGAGTAGAACTGCAGATCACAAAGAGCCTTCCTCTAGCGCCTTTTTGTTTAAGCTAAGAGTAACCTAAGCAAATATAATATAAGAAATTAGGAGATCAGCAACAAAACAAGTAGAGAATGAGTAAGAGAAAGTGCATAACTTTTATTCCTGAAATTTAGGTCGAGTCGACCTTGACTGGATCCTCTAACAAGTGTTAATTCTCTTGATATAAGCCTTTTCTCTCTATGATTCTCTATGTGTTTCTCTCTCTTAAAGTTGGGCTCCCTTCTCTCTCTCTTGGAGAGGCTATTTATAGTTTTCCTTCCAAACCCTAATCGGACACATGTCACCACCTTAGTGGTCACCGACTTACTTGGTAAAAAAGCTAACCAAAACCCTAACCCTAATTAGACACATGGCGTTACTTCATTGGCAATTAGTTCTTTCTAAGTTAGGGTAGTTAACCTTGATCACATCTCTTCCGCCACCTCAAAGCCACTCTCATTTCATCTTGGTGTTGAGGCGACCCTTCCTCATGGTCGATCAGTCTTCGTCGAACTATTTTTGTCCTCCAAGCCTTCCCCCAATTAGAGTTGAGGGGTGAATAAATATGGTATTTCTTCTGAGCGTCAGGTCACTCTGTACGATTCATGCGTGACTTACCCGGTTGGGAAAATGAACCTTTGGGCCGGCCAAATATGTCCTGGTCGGCCGATCACCACCGAGGGTGCCTAGTCGGTCGGTCGGCGCCGAGTTTGCCTAGTTCGTCGGGTGCAGTGTGTTCTACACGGAAGGTCGTTCGGTGTGCGCCTGGTTGGCTGGTCAGGCATTGTCCGCCTGGTCGGCCAGTCGGGCGTTACGAGCCTGGTCGGCCGGGTGCGGCGTGCCCTTCTCGATAGTTCGGCCAGCGCGTGCTTGGTCAGCTAGTCGGGCATTGCGGGCCTAGTCGACCAGTTGGCGTTGAGTGCACCTGGTCAATTGGGTACGGAGTGCCCTGCTTGGCAGGTTGGTTGGTTGGTCGATCGCCTGGCCATTCGCTCGCCGCCGAGTGTGCCTGGTCAGTCAGATGTGGCGTGCGCTACTCAATAGTTCGACTGGTACACGCTTAGTCAGCTGGTCGACATTGAGTGCTCATAGTTAGCCAGTGCGGCGTGCCACGCTCGTCAAGTAGGCGGCGCGTGCCTGGTCCGCTTGTAGGGAATTACGCACCTGGTCGAGTGCTGAGTGCTCTGTTTGGCAGGTCAGCCGGGGTGCGCCTAGTTGGCTGGAAGGCACCGAACGCGCATACGCTGTGGTAGGTCAAGACACATCATTGTTAGTGGTTGATGGGAACGTCAATCTAGGTGATAGGCATGGCGATCTAGATGATAGGCACGACAACTTCGATGATAGGCATGGTGGCCTAGGTATGTGACTAGTCAACGTGTAATAGCTTGACAATCTAAGGCGATCCGGGTCAGCCTTTTGCGTATCGGGTGGTTACGCGTTCAAATCGGGTAATCCCTTACATATCTTCGACCTGGATCCAGCCATGTGTTATCTTTATTCTTTATATGGTCATCCATGTCATGTCAACTATCAACACACTCATTAAATCTTAAACATTTACCTTATTTGTTTCACCAGTTTTTATTTTAAATGAGATTATGATGTTTTGCCTAATTAATATTGGTATGCTCATTAAATCTTAAACATTCAGGTTCATTTTTAGCCTATCTGGACTTGAGGCCGACTATATCATTTGATCGCATAGTTCACGTTTTAAATGAATTTCTTTTGTTTTACACAATTAAGATCGGCCGCTTATTAAATGTTAAACTTTTTGGCTTATTCGCTTCACCAGTTTTAATTTAAATGAGATTCTCCCATTATATTGATGACAATTGGTACGCTCATTAAATCTTAAGGTATTTTGCTTATTCGTTGCTTATTTGGCCTTGTGGTCGATTTTTTCTTTTGATCGCATAGTTTAAATTTTAAATGAGATTTTACCGTTTTACCCAATGAATCAAAATTAATCTTAAAACCCCCAAATTGAAGGGCACTTGACCAACACGTGCAATGTCCCAACGAAAAATCTTTTTTTCGTGAATAATGAGGTTAAATTGCATAATTTTTTAAATTGTTGGTATTAAGTTGCCACATAATATACAGTGGTATTAAAATCACATCGAACATTATTGTTTGTCAATAATCGTGACAAAAAAATAACACTATAATGGTCTTGCAAATGATTATATCATGTGTGTTTATAGTAAAAAGATTATGTCTAAATAACTTTACCCTTTGCAATTTGCCTTCTCAAATAATGCATTTGAGGGACGAGATACTAGTGATACGACATCAAATGACGACATAGTAAGAAAACTAATAAACAGGTCGCCAATATAGTGGTAAGAAGGTAACAAAAGAGATAGAAGGTTCTAGGTCTTGGCGTATATGGTAATATGATTTTACGATAAAATATGGTTATGGGGCCCTGACCGGTCGTTAGCATGGTAATAATAATGGTTATTGTTGAATTATGGAAAGAAAGAATCCTAGTATGGGCATATTTCTCAATTATTGCGATTGAGTACAATTAGGAGATTTAATCCTATCTTAAGAATGAATCCCATTAGTTGGTGGACAAGTCTAAATAATCTTATATATAGATAATTCAGATCCTTATTTCATAACTTCAATGATCATGGAATCATAGGACGCACAATTCTTATGGGGGAAGAATCAAGAGTATTCTCATGATCTCTTTTTTATCACTTTTTTATGACCATTGACTTAAGTATCGAAGGGCCTACGCTAGGGAGGTTCGGCGTAAGTTTTATTTTGTAGGTCGCTCGAGTTTGAGAGAGCAGTTTGGAGATCAGCGACCTCTTTCTTGGTGAGCTAATCATTTTGGTCGTATCAATTGGCATCGTCTGTGGTATACGAGTGACATCGAGTGATTGGGCGAAATACGTTAGTACCAAACCAATTGATCAGAGGATCTTAAATTATGGAGGCATCAAAAATAAAGATAAGTACTTATTTTCATTTATTTTAAAATTAGAATTATGCAAATTGGGGTCAGGCGTATTATGCCAATCGTGGGTAACAACGGTGATAATTGGGTGTGTTGAGATGAGGATATGCTTGTATTTTAATTATTGGTTGAAGGTATTTATTTGTTTCGGTGTGGTTTAATTCTACGGGGATATGCGTGTGTGGTTTATTTTATTTTATGTGGTTTAAATGGTGGCTTTATTTTAGGTAAGTGAGATAACTGAATGATTCTAGGTGTTTTAATTCTTGGCTGAAGGGACTTGTATAATTTCTTAAGCTCTTTGGAAGATATGGGTATATTTTAATGTGATTTAATTGGATTAATATGGTCATATGGTTTATTTACCATCGTTTATTTGGTTAGTCTGGTGTAATATTATTTGTTCAATTTAATATTATTTGGTTTATTTAAATTATATTGGTTAGCGGGTTTACTTTTATTTGGGTATATGGTTAAATATTTTATTTGGTTATTTGGTGTATTTAACATGACTCGTTTGGTTAATTTAGTTTAATATTATTTGGTTATTTGACTAATATGAAATTAGTTGATTTCTTTGGTTTATGGGTTAGCTTGTTTGTTTTAGTTAAATATGGTTCATTGGGTATAAATTGACATGGCTATAACATGTAAGGTTTATTTGGGTTTGTATGGTCCACTTTGTTTGATTTAATGAGTATATTTGGTGTGATTTGGTTTATTTGATTTATATGGCCTTGATGTGTCATAATTTAGTATGTATTCATTTTAATTTATATGACTTGATATGGTGTAGTTGAATGTGTTTATTTGGTTTGATTGGTTTGTACGATCTATTTGGGTTAATGGGTCTATTTAATTTGATGAGTTTATTTGGTTATGTGGTTATATTTTATATTGGTTATATGGTTATTTGGTACATTTAACAATGTTTATTTGGTTAATTTGGTTGATTTATTTGGTTATATAGGCTATTTGGATTTTTTTGGTTCATAGGGTTTGGTTTATTTGATATTGTTTGAGAAAAAAAAATTTTACCTCCTGAACTATAGTCATTTTGACACTTTGTCTCCTAAACTTTTTTTTTGTGCAAATTACCTCCTAAACTATACGAATTTTGCACTTAACCTCCTAAACTCTCGTTTTTGGTGGAAATTCTAGGCAGATCTCACTCGTATGACATGCACGCTAACATATAAGGGGCAAAATTGACTTTCCATCTCCTCCTCATGACTCCCGCTCAAAATAATGGCACGTGAGCACTACGTTGATTCCAAATTCTACGTCTATACATATATTAATGTGAACATTATCTTAACAGGTCACACGAGTGCTCACGTGCCATTGTTTTGAGTAGGAGTCATCAGTAAGAGATGGAAAGTCAGTAATACCCCTTATATGTAAGTGTGCATGTCACACGAGTGAGTGTAAAATTTGTATAGTTTAGGAGGTAATTTGCACGAAACAAAAGTTTAGGAGGCGAAGTGTCAAAATGGCCATAGTTGAGGAGGTAAAAAAAATTCTCTTTATTTAATATGGTATACTTGATTTGATAAATCTTATTTGGTTCGGTTTAAATGGTTATAGTCTAGTTGCAAGTTGGTTTAGGTCGTATTAATGGATAATTTAGTTATAGTTATAGATACGGTATGGTCCGATGCTTGTTTAGGTCGGATATGTTATGGTTATGGATATGGTAAGTTTCGACGCTTGTTTTGGTTAGAGATGGTACGGTTAAGGATATGATATGGACCGACGCTTGTTTAGGTTGGAGATGGTTATATGGATATTGATGGCCTTATTTACTTTGGAGGTAGTTATGTGATTATATGGGTATGGATAACAATGTTTAGGTTGGAGATGGTTATGTGATTATATTGATATGGTTTGCATGACCTGTATTAGGTCGGACAAATGGTTTATTATTTATGGTTATGATTGTGGTTTATGATCGACCTGTAATAGGTCGAATAAATGATTTTTGGTTTATGGTAAGGGTATGAAATTATTTTTGGACCGACCTGTTTAGGTCGGATAAATAGTTTATGGTGGTTATAGTTACGGTTTGTGACCGGCCAATTTTAGGTCGGATAAATGGTCCGTAGTTATGGTTATGGTTGAAATATGGTTTCAAGAATATGTGATTTTTTATAAGTAAGGTGTGAATTGATGAAAGTTAAGAATATAAAGGTGATATTTTGTTAAGGACTAACATCTCATTTACAGAAACTCTTTTCTTTTTTTAGGCAAACACTTGTGTTAGGCCAGATTAACGGGTCATGACCCGTTAGGCCATCTGACCCGATACTATGATGTATTAGTTTTTATACTTTGATGTATTTATTTTTGTACTATAAAGTATTAGTTTTTCATAAATCTCTGACCCGTGCTATGATGTATTGGTTTTTGTACTATAATATTTTTGTACTATGATGTATTGGTTTTTCATTATAATGTATTGGTTTTTGCACTATAATGTATTGATGTGAGATTTTGGCCTAACGGATGATCCGTTAGTCCGGCCTAACAAGAGTATTGCCTTTTTTTTTAATATTCTACTTGATTTTGTACCTTAATCAGCTAGAATATGGGGGACGAGCTGATATGACATCAAAGGTCGACATAGTAAGAAAACTGATAAACAATTCGCTAATATGGTAAGAATGTAACAAAAGAGGAAGAATGTTTTGGGTCCCGGTGTATATGGTAATATGGTTTTATGGTAAAATATGGTTATGGGGCCCCGACAGGTCAGTAATATGGTAATAGTAAGGTTTAATGGTTATTGTGACATTATTGAAAGAAAGAATCCTAGTATGAGAATATTTTTTTACTTATGGTGATTGAGTAAGATTAGGATATTTAATCCCATATTGGGGAGGAGTTCTATTATTTGGTTAACAAGTCTAAAAAATCTTATAAATAGGGAATTCAGGCCCTTATTTCATAACTTCTATCATGGAATCACGGGACACACGATTCTTATGGGGGAAGAATCAAGATTATTCTCATGATCTCTTATTTTTATCATTTTTTATGGATACATACTTAAGCATCGGAGGGCCTACGTCACGGATGTTTGGCTTGGATTTTTTTTTTGTAGATCGCTCGAGTTTAAGAGAGTAGTTTGGAGATCAACGACCTCTTTCTTGATGAGACAATCATTTTGGTCGCATCAAGTGGCGTCGTCTGTAGGAATACGAGTGATATTGAGTCATTGGGCGAAATACGCGAGTTCCAAAACAATTGATCAAAGGATCTAAAATTAAGGAGGCATCAAAAATAAAGTTAAGTACTTATTTTCCTTTATTTTAAAATCAGAATTATGTAAATTGGGGTCAGGCGTATTATGCCAATCGTGCGTAATAATGGTGACAATTGGGTGTGTTGAGATTGGGATATGCCTGTGTTGTTTAATTACTGGCTATAGGGACTTATTTGATTCTATGTGGTTTAATTCTATGGGGATATACGTGTGTGGTTTATTTGATTC
The DNA here is from genome assembly GCA_014905375.1 of Phtheirospermum japonicum. Lineage (NCBI taxonomy): Eukaryota > Viridiplantae > Streptophyta > Magnoliopsida > Lamiales > Orobanchaceae > Phtheirospermum > Phtheirospermum japonicum. The sequence continues at coordinate 443,650 of BMAC01000292.1, read as the reverse complement.
TATGTGGTTTAAATGGTGACTTTATTTTTAGGAAAGTGGGATAACTGAATGATTATATGCGGTTTAATTCTTGGCTGACGGGACTTGTATAATTTCTTAAGCTCTTTGGAAGATATGAATATATTTTAATGTGGTTTAATTGGATCAATATGGTTATATGATTACCATGGTTCATTTGGTTAACCTGGTGTAATATTATTTGTTCGATTTAATTTTATTTGATTTATTTAAATTTTATGGGTTAGCGTGTTTATTATTTATTTGGGTACATAGTTATATGTTTTATTTGGTTATTTGGTGTATTTAACATGGCTCATTTCGTTAATAACGGGTTTTAGGTCGTTGTTCTTTTCGTTTTTCTTCTCTTTAGTATTTTTGTAGGTCGTTTCGTTTTTATCCCGTTTAACACCTTTTATCTCTCATTTCATAAGTTGACGTTCTAATTACACATAATTCTCTTTTTCAGCTTCGGAATGATGAAAACCGGACGAGGGATGCAAAGCTGTCGTCGATCGATGTGTCATCGATGCAGCACCGACGCCAATGTCGAAGGCAACTGTCGACCAACGTGCCAAATATTTCCAGCATCTGTCGATCGATGCTGCCCATCGACGCGTCATTGGCGGGCACCACCAACGGAGTCGACGCCCGGCGTCGACGGTGGTTGATGCCAGAGACACCGTCGATCGATGTCAATCGACGTTCATAATTTTCGTGCGAATTTACCATGACGCCTTCATCGTCCGACACTATAAAAGTGATTTCCATCTTCAACTGGATATTAGATTCGACCAGACACAAAAAGTTACCATTTGGGAACCCTAGTTTCCACGTTTGGACTTTTGAATTCTCTTGTAACGCCCCGATTTTGCTAAATCGAATAGGTTTATATTTTTGAGTAATTGAAGAAAACTTGAAATCACAATAAATGTCGAATTTCATAGTAACAACATAAAAAGATTTATAATTTCAAAATGTTTAAGTTTACGCAGCGGAAAACAAATAATGTAAATAACAAAATTGCTATCATTGGGAATTGATAGCTAAAGTATCATTTGTGTCTAGTTCGAACTTTATTTAAATCATAAAACAAATTTAGAAACATAAACAAACATCTAGAGTTTTTATTCCCTTCCTCGTCTCCAAATCACTAGATATCTTCGTTTGTACCTGGAAAAAAATGTCGTTGATTTGGGATGAGCTCAACATACTCAATAATTACGCCGACATGTCCCATGCAAAATTATACAACTCAGAAATAGCACATTTAACCATAGAATTCATAATTTTTTACGTGGAAGACAGTTGACTGCAGCTAAAACGCGGCAGTATTCCCCGATGACTCTTTTTCCCGGTCATAGGCACTTTAGGCCCCTAGTTTTAATCATTGGTTATAGCACATCGGGATAGTCCCGATGACCCCTTTTGCCGGTCACGGACATCTATTGCGGTCCACGGCTATATTAATTTTATAAATATAGAATTTCATGATATACATTGCACATAGATTTGAGCACATAGAATTTAACATAAGACAAGTCGGTGGTCCCTACCTCGTAAAAAGTTGTGGAAAAGTCGAGTGAAGGCACGTGGTTGAATCTTATGTCCCGATTTTCTTGTCGCCTAATTATTTTTAAAACTATACTTAATTAGTATATATATATATATATATATATATATATATTATTTTTTTAAAAAATATTAATATATACATATATTCAAAATATATAATAATTAATAATACAGGACTGAATTGAAGTTTTATAAAAAATTATGGGGCTGGACTGAGAGTTTCCAGTCCAATTGCTAATAAATTAATCGAAAGCATAAATATTACTATTGTTGAAAATAAATAGTACTGCTAAAATACTTTATCATTACAAAATAATATACTTCTTAAAAACTCGTAAATAAAATGCTACCTTTAATTACCACTAGCAGCTAATTAAAATAATATAGTATTTTTAACTACTCATAAATAGAACACAAAATTAATGAAAAAAATAATAATAATGACTAATAGGAAATGTACCTTAAAATATCACACGTAATTGCATAAAATTTATTTTCAATTTTAATTATATATTGTGGTAAGGTTATTTTAGTCTTTTCATTTATGACTATTTTGGTCTAAAATATTTTGGGGTCAACTAATAATATTTTGGTGTGCGTATATATCCGCGCCCTTGATGGTTTGCATTGTGAATTATGTCTAAACTTCCTTCTACATCTAAAAGAAGTGTTACATTGTACATGTCACCTGATATATATTTTATTTTAGGGAGATTCTACGATATCATGATTATATCATTTTTCACTTAATTACAACCATTAGATCATTTCAGAAGATAAGTAGTGGGCAGATCAATGGATATAAATGTTGGGGTCACTTTTCACTCAATACAGGTATTAGATCATTTTATGTGATAAGTAGTGGACAGATCAATAAATATAAGGCAAATACTTAGGTGAGACCGGTCTCACCCTATGAGACTATATTTTACCATTTTTATATCTGGATCTAGTTGACCCATGCCCACCCATCTGTATCCATCCAAATCAAACCGACCCAGGAAGTAACGCACCCACCCGAACCCTGCTCATCCCCGTATCCATTTAGATCCATAGCATTCCAACTAATTCAAACCTAATTCAAACGAATTATTCCGAGTGTTAAGCCAAAACCCGCAGCAATTTGCAATCTTGAAGCAAATCTGAGCAATTTCAATTTCTCAGTTTCAATTTCAAACCTGGGCAAATCCGAACTTGAAGGAAGTTCGAGAACAAAATCCGCAGCAGTCGATGACCAACAATCCAACTTGTTGTTGTGGTCTGACTATTCTCTTGTAATACAATCGTTTCTTATTCGTAATAATATCTTTTATACATATTGGCATTCCATATCTTTTATCCCATGCTAGTTGCATAGGTATGGTCCTGATGAAGTTACTTTATTACGGTGGATTGGTCTAGCAGAACCGTGAGATAATCCAGCACGTAATGTAACTCGTCGAACTTGTTCCTAGTCATAGGGTTACGCCATAATGAGGATATATGCCTTTCACATAAAGACTAGTACTTAGTGTATGTGGACCGCTTCTCATCGGTCACGGTGTCTAGACATCGACATACATAAGTAGGTGCTCATAAGATGAGTTCACTGAACTCCCTCACCTAGAAATCTCTAAGTGGTTCCCACTCATCGAGTAGATGATTTCTATGGTATAGCGTACAACATTAATCCTTAAGA
>BMAC01000292.1:418600-435960 GCA_014905375.1 Phtheirospermum japonicum | reverse complement strand
AGGATGGGCAACGGAGCAAAAGTTGCTGCCGAAGCTATTGGGACTGTTTACCTTTCTGTTTTGAATTCTGATTATCAAGTTGTTTTGAACAATTGTCTTTATGTACCGACTCTTATTCGAAACCTTATTTCCATTCCTGTTTTGGATTCTGAAGGTTTTTCTTTTGTATTTGGAAGTTCTGTTTGCTTGATACAGAAGAATAATAAGGTAATATGTAAAGGAAAACTAGTTAACAACTTATATGAATTAAATCTTAATGAAATATCGATTAACACTATTTCAGCAAAACGTAAAACTGATAGTCTAAACCCGGGGTTTCGATTCTAAGTATTTTTACTCCTCTTGACCCCTTACCTTTTACTTCAAAACAATCTTGCGAAGAGTGTGTATATGGACTTCATCAAGGCCACGGTCGAATGAGTTTATTTGGAGGATATGAGCATTGAGGAAGATATTGTCCGGGATGTCAATATTGAGGATCGTTTTGAGGATGACGAGGCCCTTGCTCTTGATGATGAGCCCCTTATTCTTGATGATGAGCCCCTTGTTCTTAATGATGAGTACGTTGTACCTCTATGTGCCCAAGACTTGTGTGAAAATCAGAGTCTATGGGTCGTTGAGGGTAATGATGACTTCTTAGAGGAGGAGGTGGGGGTTATGGATGGTAAGATTGAAAAGATTGACGATTATCTTGAGGAGGAAGAGGAGAGCAAGTCGATTATTATCCTTGCAAATTCGCATTGAGAGGAAAAGGAGGAGAGGATGGTTAAAGGGCTTGATGTTCTTAAGAGTGCTATTGATTAGATACCGGGAGTGGTTGAGGGAGTTAGCTCTTTGAATTTGATTCTTGATGAAATGGTGAGAGCCGGGATTTGGAGGTTATTATTGAAGGGCTTGATGTTTGTGGTTTCTAAAAGCGAGTGGGTGAAGCTCATTGACTTGGTGCCCAAGATGAGCGGCTTGTTAGTTCTTGAGGATGAAAAAGGAGGGTTGTTAGCCACGGAGGCTTCAACGGGTTGGAGGACGTTGATCGATTTTAAGAAGTTAAATGTGTCTACCAAGAGAGATCATTTCCCTCCCCCATCTATCTAACAAAGGTTGGAAGATTTAAACGAACATTACTCCTTTTGCTTTTTCGATGAGTTGTCGGGGCACTTCAAAACCACCATTCCACCTGAGGACCTAGCCGAGACGAGCTTCAATTGCCCATTAGAAATGTTTACTTTTTGGTGGATCTTATTTGAGCTATGAAATGCACCAAGGACGTTCCAAAGAGTGGATCCTCCCGACAAGGAGGAGATTGTGTTGGTGGATCCTCCCGTGATCTTTCCACCTTGACAAAAGGGAGTACGTCGAGATAATGACGTGAAGCAAGCGCTTCTTGGGAGGCAACCCATGTTCTTTTCATTTATTTCTTTTAATTTCTTCCTTTCTTACTTTCTTATTATATAAAAATCCAAAAACATTCAAAAAATTAAAAATATAAAAAATTTGTGTGGTTTTGATTTGTTGTGGTCTATGTACATATTTTCTCGTGTTCTTGATTTTGTGTGATTTTATTTTCTAGGTCTCATTTTCCGACTCCAACCTTGGGTGGTTTGATAAGATGGTAGCGTTCATGAAACCGGGAGATACTAGCCATGGTCAATTTTCGCTTGGATTGCTTAGATGCTTAAGTGGACCCCACCGAGCTCGACCTAAACTCGCTCGGTTAAGGAAGTTTCTATTTCACCCTCCTTTTACTTGATTTTCATTCAAATGCAATGAGGGCATTGCATGGTTTAAGTGTGGGGTGGGTAGGTGGTTAGGGTCCGGGTGTCACAAAGCATGATTTGTCTTTCTTAACTCAAGCCTTGGCGAAGTGACGCATTCTTGGCGAAGTGACGCTTACTATTTGCGCGTTTATATGGTTGAGTCGATTTTTGTGTCTTTTGTGTCGTTATTATATTGTGAACAACTCCACATGCTTAGAAGTTTGAATAGTTTACTTATCGGGTTTTTGCATGTATATAGCCTCTTGTGTAAGGAGTTAGATTTTTGTGCTTCGTCCAAAACCGCCTATATATATATATATATATATATATATATATATATATATATATATATATATATATATATATTCGACATTTTACTCGTGAAAAGATTGCAAAGCTCTAAAATCTCTTTTGATTTAGCTCCCAAATTCGGTGCAAACTAGTGAGTAGCCTTGTGTGATTTATCGGCTTGCTTGCATTTTTTATGGAAATTGCATTGAGGAGGTTTGATTTTTGCTCGTACATGATTGAATTCAAAAATGACCTCGAGGCACATATATCACCCTTGTTCCAGCCATATCCATATATTTAAGCTACTTTAAAAATCCCAAACGAGCCCCCTTGAGCCTATGTCCCGTTTCTTGTCAGCCAAGCTCGATTTTAGCTCTTATATTTTCATAAATTGTGAGGTAAGAGTGTATGATTAGTTGATAAGAAGTGTGAGGGAATCGATTGTGGGTTTCGGGTTTTGAGTCTCTTATACAAAGAAAAAAGGGAAGAAGAATAATACTCCAACACAAATCACGAAAAGTGATAAAACGTGCGTTCAAGTAAAAAGCCTAATTTAAAGGCTAAGTTTAGTAAAAAGAAGCAAATCCAAAAGCTTTTATGTGTTGTGAAATAAAGTCGGAAAGTGTGTAAATATACGAAAGGGTTTCGAAGGAAAGTTTGGTGAATTGGGAAAGGTGAAGCGATTATAAGCTTTGGATTTAGAAATTAGGATTTTGTGTGTTATTGATCACGTTCGATCGTGTGTTAGCCACTATATCCAAATGTTCCATACCTTACCAAAGAACCAACATTACAACCCATAATAAAGACCTCTTTTGATTCTTATTTGGTCGTGTACTATGAGCAATTTTGAGCGTCCAATTTATGAAATCTTGACAAGGTGCGTGTATTAACCGACTTGAGCGTAAACACGTCCTATATACACATGAGCGAATTGAGCAAACACCCTCAAAGTTCCATTAGAGAAGAAGTCATTGATTTGGTTTGCATTTGAGAAAGAGTAATATGAGCAATGCTTGACGATAGCGAGTCTATGTTGATACTATCATCATATTAATTAGGATAAGCACAAAGATTTCTCGTTTTACACAATGTTCATTGCATGTACACTCTCGATTCTTTTCGTTGTTCGAGGATGAACAAACCGATAAGTGTGGGGTAGTTGTTTTGCATGTAATTGTTTCTTTTTTTCTTGTGTTTTTAGTTAGGGCTTAAGGTCGTTTCTAGTAGTTTTGAGTCGTTTGTCGTTAAGTTGATAGGTCGTTTTTCTTGTTTTATTGTTTTTCATGTTTCTAGTTAATTTTACATTTAATTTGGTTAAATGGTCCGATTAATTTGAGGTTTGTGGTAAATCATTGTTTTTTATGGTTTAAACTCCCATTTTATAGGTGAAGGCATCGAGGCCCGAAAATCGAACTGAGCCGGCCCAAACCGAGCACATGTGCGCGCAGCTCCCAAGAGCTGTCGAGCGCTGCCGAGCAAGCCTGCCGAGGCCTGTCGGCAGCTGCCGAGTGCCTGCCCGCGTCGGCCGACGCCTGCCGAGAGCTGCCGAGAGTCGTGCGCATAGAGACAGAGGCCTGCCTGCGTCGATTGATGCAAGGTCGACACCAACTCTCTGTAGCATCGATCCTGCGAGCGTCGACCAAAGCCCCACGTGCGTCGACGCCGAGCTGCCGTGCCATATTGCCGAGAGCTGCCGACTGCGGTCGGCCACGCTTGCCCACACCTGCCAAGCCACGCGCGCCACCTTCGGCCGCTCACGCCCAAACCACATTTCCCTCAAGCCAACTCGAACCAAACCGAGCCAAACCTTTCCATGGTGGACCATTTCGGGTCAAAGTGGTCAAAACATGGAAATCTAAGCTCATATGGCATAATTGACCCATTTACCCCTTATTACCTTGTATAAATAGAACCTTACTCTCATTTTGTGAAAAAACACCTCCTCCCAACCCAAGCTTTGTTTTATAGTTATTTTCTCTCTCTAGATTTAATTTCAAGCTTTGTCTTGGGTTTGTAAGCTAAAGAAGAATTCAAGTACTCACTTGGATTTTTAATTCCTTGAAATTTCAATCAAGCTTTTGGATTCTCTCTTTAATTCTAGTAAGCTTTCTTTAAAATCCATGCTTTGTTCTTCATTTGTTTCATGCTTTTTGCCTTAGCTATTAGAATTGTTGCTTGATCTTGTGAATTGGCTATGGAATCTAGTTGAGTGGCACATCTAGATCATAGATCGAGTCCAAGATTGTTTAATTTCACGCAATTTCATATGTTTCATGCATTTTCTTCATTTTTATGTTTTTTTTCTTAGCACCTTGAATTCATGTTAGATCTTAAGAATTGGCTATGGAATCTAGACGAGTGACACGTCTAGATCATAGATCGGGTCTTTGATCGTCTTGATTTTGAGTTTTTCACATGCTTTATTTGCAATTTAATTTTCATGCTTTGTTTCATGCTTAATCTTAGATCTATGCTTTGTTGCTTGTTATTTTTCATAAAATTTTAAAATTTCCCGTCCATTTTCATTGCTTTATCCATTTATGCTTTCAATTTTTGCTTATTTACATTATTTGAGTTTTTATGCATTGTTGTACCTTGTGCTTGCATGCTTGTACTTGGTGAAACATTGCTTGTTCTTGCCAAATCTTCGATTTTGATTGCATTTTCATTGAAGGAATACGACTGAGACATCCGACCAACTTGTTATTTTAATTTCTAGTGTATTTTAGCTAGTTTATTTGCTTATTTTCATTTTCCTTTTATTTATTCAAGCTACAAACACATTGACTCTCACAATCGAATTGAATTCCGATAATACCAAGCCAATAGAACCTTTTATTTCCAAAAACCATGAGAATCTACATTTTAGCATGCTATTAGGGATGAGGTGTGTGCAACCCTAATTTTGATTCCTTTCAACTCTGTTTGTGTTATTGTGCTGAAGGAAGTGAAAAACTTTTATGAAGAGAAATCAGTGTTGAAATGACAAATTGCTGAAAAAAGAAAAACTGATGCTGCAGTTTACAAGCATAGGAATTGAGTGTGTTAAGCACATTTTGTGTGCCAGAAACAATTTTAGTTTTCTGATGGATGTGTACATGTTTGGATTTTTCTTGGATATTTTGGCTATGTTTTCGCTTGGACGCGGGTTATTTTTAGATTGATATCTGTTTGGGTAAGTTTATTAGATGGATATGTGTGTTTGGAGGCATGTGGATTTTTTTTTTGGATATTTTGGCTATGTTTTTGCTTGGATATTTTGGCTATATTTTCGCTAGGACGCAGGTGGTTTTTAGATTGATGTCTGTTTGGAGAAGTTTTTTAGATGGATATGTGTGTTTGAGGGAGGTGGATTATTTTGGATATTTTGGCTATGTTTTCGCTAGGACGCAGGTGGTTTTTAGATGAATGGATACGTTGGTTGGGAATTTTTTTTAGATATCACCTATGTTTTTGTTGAAATTTTTTTAAACGAATTTGTATGATCTAGTTTTTTGAATGTGTTTTTTGTTTGTTTTGCAATGTTTTAATTGTTCATATTTTTACAATATCATAGTTGGATGATTTTTTAGAAGCATAAAAAGTGCTATTTATGTTAGTAATATTTACTATACTATTCAAAGTAAAGTATTACATATGTAAATAAATGTATTAGAGATATGTAAGTGGTATTACATATGTAAAAACTCATTTTTTGCAACACACTAAATCGAGTCCCATTATTTGAACATGAGCAGACTTTGAACAATTGAGACCACATCAAGATTCCCCAACAACCCCATTAACCACCTCAAGTTCATCTTTCATCACTTTTTCAAACAACCAACAGTTTCTAGTTTTCCAGAGCCAACATAGGATGTAAGTGGAGAGTTGTATTCTTTTTTGAAAAAGATCTCCCTTACCAATAGAACAAATTACCCCCCACCAATGCCTAAAATGAAAATATAGGGAGATATTGGGTCTCCTTGCCTAATACATGTAGTGGATGTCACAAAACCACAAGCTTGACTATTGATGTTATAATAGAAGGTAAAAAGGGCTAATACATGCTATAATCTAATTAGCAAAAGTATTACACAAATAAATGTATAAAGATATTAATGAACATATCCTAACCCATAATAATAATATATACATATAGATAATAGCAGTAAGTGTAAAGTATCATAAAACATATGGAATGTATCACATATACATGTAAAAGTATCAAAACGTACACTAAATGCATTATTTACCATACATGTATCAAATTCTAACAGTATTTTTGAAACACTAAAAAATGTATTAGAAAGTTATCTTAAAGTATCAAAAAAGGTGATCATTGTATCACATATTGCTCGAGGGAAATGTAAAAAAAAAAAAACTAAATCAAATGGGGGTTTGGTGTCTTTGATCCGAATTCTTTACTGACAGTTGTTACATTTGAGTTTTTTTTTTTTACTTTTTCTTTGAAGTGGTCCCTTCACCCTCTTCGATCTCCCCTTATCTTTTGAGCGTTGAGGATCAAGAACTTGATTTTTTGAATTGCTTGTTCTGTCGAATTCTTCATCTAACTCCATATCTACAAAGGTTTTCGTGAGTTCATTAACTGCAATACAATCTCTACTATATCCTTCTTCCACAATCCTCTGGGCTTCTTCATATGATTGACATTGCATTAAAAGATTATAGTACTTTCTTGCCATCCAAGGAACAAAATCCTCCTGCTTTTTGATAGCCATACTTTCGACACTTAATTTGCCCCAAATTGTAGATTTTGCCATCTTTGTCCATCGTTTCTTGACATACACACCTGAGATTTTTTTTCACACCATGCATATTGAAAACCCTTAAGATATGACAGCATAAAAAACCACATTCTTCCATCTTCTTGCATGAACATGTGACGAGATGGGTTATCAGATCGAAAAACACACGATGGATCATTGCACAGTTGTCATTAGATGAAATGTCGAAGACTTTCATTAATTCATCTTCATAAAATAGTGTGCACGTCATAGAAAGGCCGGTTATGAATTCACTCTCAAAAACTCTTAAAAGTGATATAGTGTACACATGGACAGCGTGCTTTATGATCGGTATTGAATCCAAGGATGATGTTGGAGCAGACTTTGAGAAGGTCAATTATAGATTTTCCTCTGTTCTTCTCCAATTCTCTAACATTCGTTTCCAATACTCACAAAAATGAGTCAAGCTCGTCATCTTTTTCACATTGTACCCGAGTGCATTATTTGTACTTTCACTTCTTTGTGATGATAATATTCCGACAGAGAAGAAATCCTTGCTAAAGGTTGTACACCACCTCTCTCTTAAGGTATATAAATGTTGAAACCAACTATTATCTTGCAGATCAAAATCCGAGATCATTGATTCCCGACATCGTTAAATTCATTCATCAACACAACCTAACATATATTTTTATAACAATGTATTAGATTTATTATTTAAAGTATCACAAAATATAAGTAAATATATCTTACATATTACTAGTAGTATTAAAAAAGTAATATTTACTTATATTAGTTTTACATAAAATTATTGTATGTAATTGTATCAAAAATAAAATCAATATATATTTTTGTACCTCTCAAACACTTGTTAAATATGACTTTAAATGCCTCATCATTTTTCAATTTCTCGAACCGGGCTATTGCATTTTAATAGAGGTGACATAAGTAAAGACGATATTTTGTCGTGGGATAAATCTGCATAAACAAATAAATAATATTTTAATAAATGTATTACAAAACTATCTTAAATTATCACAAAACTGTTCTAAAGTATCACAAAAGAAAGTAAAAGTATTAAACCTTCTCTATTACCGCAGAAATTGCAAGATCTTGGTCTGTGAATATAGTTACTAGACATTGGCCTCCCATGGACTTTTTAAAAGTTTCAAACAACCATTCAAATGACTCTGTGTTTTTATCGGCAAGAAATGCACATGCAAGTATCACATTGTTCTTGTGATTGTTCATACCAACAAAAGGAGCACATACTAGGTCATACCTATTTGTACGATATGTCGTATCAAACACAACAACATCTCCATACAACTTATAATCTTCTTTTATCATTAAATCTCTCCAAAATAAACTACATAATCTCCCGTTCGCATTCAATCTGACTCTAAAGAAAAAGTCGTCTTCGGCTTGTTGAGATAGAATATTGATTTGCACGTTTTTGTACGTATTTTTGTTACTTTTCTGTGTCGTGATTGCATGTGCTTCGCTTGAATTTTGTGGGTGTTAGGAGTCGATTAAGCTTATTTTGTTAGTTTTAGATTTTGTAGCTTTTGCGCGGTTTCTATTACGTTTTTGGTATATTTTCACTCATTTTATGTTTTTGGCCGTAGAATGACCAAAGTGGGACCCGCGCACGCTTATGGCATTCCAATCGACTCGCTATGCAACAGAAAAGCGAAGATATGCAAGGGAACACAGTGTGAATAAGAGACGACGACCGGCGAACGTTTTGGAGGAGAAAATAAGAAAACTGAGCCGGAAGCAGTCGAAATCGAATGCAAGGGCAGCCAATCGACTGCCATGCCGGTCGATCGACTGAAAGTGGCCCAGATCGACTGCTCGACAAAGGCTGGGACGTTTGAAAAGAAAAGCAATCGATCGACTGCCTTTCATTCGATCGACAAGCAGTCGATCGACTAAATCCAACCGATCGACTGAAACGCTGCCGATCGATTGCCTCGCAGAAAATCTTGAGATTTTTTGGCATTTCTGACAATTCTCCCCATATGACTATATATATATATATATATATATATTCCAACCTTGTCTCCACGAACCTTGTCCTCTCCTTGGCTAATTTTGAACTTATTCAATCTCCTCCAAGTCCCTTTTACTATTTCATTGCTTATTTTTAAAACCTAGATCATAATCTTAGAGTAGTTTTAAGTAGTTGTTCTTAGCAAATTGTTGGACAAGGTGACATCTCTTTCAATTGTGGAGTTTATTGTGGTGAAGTTGTACTCTATCTTTTGCATATTGTTTCAAACCTTGGAGCTTTGTTTAAAACGAATTGGTAGTAATCTTTCCCCTTTATATTGTGTGTTGTTCATGTGTTGTAACAATTGCTTTTGTGTTGGTTATTAGATTTTAGTTCATGTTGTTTTTCATTGCATCTCAAGTCCTCAACTTAATCTTCTAGAAATTTTAATCTACTTCTTGCAAAACTCCATTGAAGCACCCTTTTAAGCTTTTTACCCATTTGTATAAATAAACTTTTCGTCTTTGAAAGACATATGGGAATTTCCTTTTTAATTTAGTTGAATTCTTAATATTTAATGTTCATTGACCCATTTGAATTTCAGTCTTGACTTCCCTCTATTTTCTCTTTTAAAAAACTTGCAAGCTTCTTTGATTTTAGTAGTTTTCAATTTATTATAAGTTTTAATTATGTTTTAATTAATTATCTTAACTTAGCTACTTTTAAACAAGCTTTCAAGATTTATTAACTTTTGCCTTAGTTTATTATTTTCAAAGTTTTCATTTCAATTCAAGCATTAGCATAAAAACAAAACTCAAACTCAACCAAAATGACCTGTTGCTTTCTTAGAGTAGATTAGTGTAATCTAGATTAACAAGAGATTAACTAAAAATACCGATTGTCAATAACATATATCCTCTGGAGACACGACTCGGTATTCAGCTTACCACTTTACAATCGACTCCGTATTATTGCGGAGACAATTTCTAAAACTAGTGTGTTGAGAAATCATCAATCAATTTTTGGCGCCATTGCTGGGGATAGATAAAGGCTAATGGTGTTCTTAATTACTCTTCTTGTTATCTTATTTTGTAGTTAGATTAGATATATGTTTTACATTCGATACCCATAAATCCTTTGTTGAGTGTTGTGCATGCAAGGTAGGTGATCGCTTGGATAAGAGTTGACCCCACTTTTTCCCAATCTCGAAAACTGAGCCGGAAGCAGTCGAAATCGAATGCAAGGGCAGCCAATCGACTGCCATGCCGGTCGATCGACTGAAAGTGGCCCAGATCGACTGCTCGACAAAGGCTGGGACGTTTGAAAAGAAAAGCAATCGATCGACTGCCTTTCATTCGATCGACAAGCAGTCGATCGACTAAATCCAACCGATCGACTGAAACGCTGCCGATCGATTGCCTCGCAGAAAATCTTGAGATTTTTTTGGCATTTCTGACAATTCTCCCCATATGACTATATATATATATATATATATATATTCCAACCTTGTCTCCACGAACCTTGTCCTCTCCTTGGCTAATTTTGAACTTATTCAATCTCCTCCAAGTCCCTTTTACTATTTCATTGCTTATTTTTAAAACCTAGATCATAATCTTAGAGTAGTTTTAAGTAGTTGTTCTTAGCAAATTGTTGGACAAGGTGACATCTCTTTCAATTGTGGGAGTTTATTGTGGTGAAGTTGTACTCTATCTTTTGCATATTGTTTCAAACCTTGGAGCTTTGTTTAAAACGAATTGGTAGTAATCTTTCCCCTTTATATTGTGTGTTGTTCATGTGTTGTAACAATTGCTTTTGTGTTGGTTATTAGATTTTAGTTCATGTTGTTTTTCATTGCATCTCAAGTCCTCAACTTAATCTTCTAGAAATTTTAATCTACTTCTTGCAAAACTCCATTGAAGCACCCTTTTAAGCTTTTTACCCATTTGTATAAATAAACTTTTCGTCTTTGAAAGACATATGGGAATTTCCTTTTTAATTTAGTTGAATTCTTAATATTTAATGTTCATTGACCCATTTGAATTTCAGTCTTGACTTCCCTCTATTTTCTCTTTTAAAAAACTTGCAAGCTTCTTTGATTTTAGTAGTTTTCAATTTATTATAAGTTTTAATTATGTTTTAATTAATTATCTTAACTTAGCTACTTTTAAACAAGCTTTCAAGATTTATTAACTTTTGCCTTAGTTTATTATTTTCAAAGTTTTCATTTCAATTCAAGCATTAGCATAAAAACAAAACTCAAACTCAACCAAAATGACCTGTTGCTTTCTTAGAGTAGATTAGTGTAATCTAGATTAACAAGAGATTAACTAAAAATACCGATTGTCAATAACATATATCCTCTGGAGACACGACTCGGTATTCAGCTTACCACTTTACAATCGACTCCGTATTATTGCGGAGACAATTTCTAAAACTAGTGTGTTGAGAAATCATCAATCAATTTTTGGCGCCATTGCTGGGGATAGATAAAGGCTAATGGTGTTCTTAATTACTCTTCTTGTTATCTTATTTTGTAGTTAGATTAGATATATGTTTTACATTCGATACCCATAAATCCTTTGTTGAGTGTTGTGCATGCAAGGTAGGTGATCGCTTGGATAAGAGTTGACCCCACTTTTTCCCAATCTCGAGAGGTCGAGACGAGATGCACGAGCCGCGAGAAATCAAGACACGTTCGACGCCCCGCCTTTTCAACCTTTACCCCCAGTGCTAGAAGAGCGAATGATGACCAAATCAGTCCAGTTCAAGAAAAGGGAGGACAAAGAGAACTCACACTCACGAAAATCAAGGGATACCTCCGTCTCAAGCATCGTTAGGCCCGCATCATCACCTCACGGCCCGCCACTACAAGGTTCTCAACCCACTTACGGGTTGACGCTCGACCAAGGGGGAAATGGTTTTATAAATCAAGACCCTCAAAGCTCGAATGGCCCATTTCACGGCCCATATTCTCCATCTCATGCTCGTGTGCCGACATCCAAGCCACAACTCCAAGTCTCCCCGCGCTCGGATCCATCGTCACAAGGAAACTAATACTACGGCCCGCAATACCAAGTCCCGACCATTGATAGCCCGCCATACCAACCTTCGATTCCAAGTGCCGAGGCCACATTACCAAGGGCCGCACTTCACCGCTCGTCACATACAAGAGCCTCGATTCCCACATTCAACCGGGCCCGTGCCCCGATTCCAAAATCCTATTGCTCAAGACCTTCTACGAGTGCCCGCCATCAATGAGAATACGTACGCCGCGCAAGATCCGGGTGGCCATCCTTTTTCCACCCCCGATGGAGTCCCTACAAATAGTATCAAGGAGGTATCAAGGTCATACATGGGCGACTTTTACTCGTGCATCCGACTAAGCGTCGAGGACCTTGAGTACGAATTGCGGCCGATCAATCTTAACCGGTTACCATCTTTCCATGGCCTACTGCACGAGGATGCTCTCCACTTCCTTTGGATTTTCTCCTACACCGTGTCAAGCTTTCCGCGCCAAGGGATACATATTGACCAAATAAAGATGCGATGCTTTCCGTACACGATGAAAGATAAGGCAGTCAATTGGCTCATAACGTTACTGGCCGACTCCCTCACCAATTGGGACATAATGACTGAGGTTTATGGAAGAGTATTACTCCCAAGACAAGATGGCTGACTTTCGAGCAAAGATTGCCTCATTCCGTCAAGCAAGTGACGAGGCCTTCTACGAGGCATGGGAGCATTTTAAGGGCTATCTTAACAAGTTCCCTCATCATCTGTTCACTGGCGATTTCTTGAATCAATTTTTTCACAATGGCTTGACCTTCGCATCTAAATGCATGGTGACAATGTCGCCGGAGGAAACTTTGTGGGCCGCTCGATGAGGGAACTATATGACATCTTCGTGAATATGGACGCTAATGATCACCTAATGAGTATATTGGAGCAAAAGGAGCAAGTGAAAGAAGTATCAACGAATGATGAGCCCAAGTGGGCCCGTAAGACTACTTACCTCTAGAGTCAAGTGGCTTCTCTCACCAAGCCCTACTTGGGTTCGATGGAGACATGCACCACGTGCGGCATCTCGGGTCATGGAGCTAATGTGTACCCGAAGGTTTATGGGCAACCAAGTGAGTCCGATGAGAAAGTGTTCGCGGTCCAAGGCTACTAAGCCCAATGAAGTGGGATCCAATGGCACAACAATCCATATTCCCCGACTTACAACCCCGGTTGGAGGAACCACCCTAACTTTGGGTGGAGGGATATGACAAATGCTCAAAACCCACCCGAGCCTCCAATGTTGTAACAAATGCAACAATCACGACCCCAAATCCCGTTTAACGCTCGGCCACCTTTTTTGACCCCACACGATCATTCGACATTACGCCAACCAAGCATGGAGTCCATATTGGCCGAACTCTCGGGTTCCATCCAACAATTGAACAAGCGGCTTACAAGTTTAGAGACACAAGTGGGGCAAGTGGAGATGGATGTGAATGAGCTTAAGAGGGCCCACAACAAAGGTAAGCTACCGAGTTAACTGGTTCAAGCTCAAGACGTGACGGTCCTTCGAAGCGCAAGGTGGTAAATAACAAGGTTGCCCACCCCATCGATGACCCCTTGCCTTCACTTCAAGTTGTAGACGATCCTGTGGTCACTCCTAGCCCACCCACATCCTCTTCAAGTGGTAAGGTGAAGGATATCAAGGATACCGGGGGACTCCACGAATTCGCGATGTCGTACTGACCTCCAATCCCATTATTGAGCCATACACGACCGACGAAGCAAGATGCCCAATTTCTTGATTTATACAAGATGTTGTCCAAGGTTGACATCAACCTTCCCTTGCTCGATATTATCCGAAACGTGCCAGCATACACCAAGTTTTTCAAGGAGTTGACATCCAAGAAGCGACGGTTCGAGGACAACGAGAGAGTGTGTATAAAAAAATCGGCGAGCATCATTTATAGTGACCCTCTTCCACCTAAGGAGGGCGATCCGAGAAGTTTTTGCATAAATATCACTCTCAGGAATGGCAAGGAAACACGAGGGATGCTAGACCTTAGCGCGGGGATTAATTTGATGCCCTACTCCATCTTTAAACAATTGGAGTTGGGCAATCTCAAGGAAATAAGGATGTGCTTGCAATTGGCTGACCCATCAATCCGGTACTCGAAGGGGGTAGTCGAGGATGTGTTAGTGCAAGTAGGAGGCCTCATAGTCCTCGTGGATTTCGTGGTCTTAGATGTTGGAGAAGTGAACAACGAAAGCGGTGAGCACGCGATCTTGCTTGGACGACCATTCATGGAAACCATGAACACCGTGATAGACGTGAAAAATAGGAAGTTG
Source organism: Phtheirospermum japonicum (assembly GCA_014905375.1). Taxonomy (NCBI): domain Eukaryota; kingdom Viridiplantae; phylum Streptophyta; class Magnoliopsida; order Lamiales; family Orobanchaceae; genus Phtheirospermum; species Phtheirospermum japonicum. The sequence continues at coordinate 421,840 of BMAC01000292.1, read as the reverse complement.
ACGTTCTCATTTTAGGGGAAACGGTGAATTCTTCGACCCACAACTTGAGTGTCATTTCCCCCTCCTCTTTTCAAGCCGATTGAGCAATGATTGACCCAATAGAATAAGTGGTTGAGAGGGCTTATGAGAAAGTTGTGGATGAGGTCGTCGAGGACGACAAGTGGCTAGCGTTTATATCAGAGGGGGTGATGGGGATATTCAAGAGAGCAAGCGTGGAGGAGCACTTGGAAGATGTGCCCCCGGCGGAGTCCTAATTAATGAAGGATAGTCGAGTGAACGACTTTAAACAAACGCGCTACATGGGAGGCAACCCATGACTTTCCAACCCTCTTTCTTATTTTTATTTTGATTTTGTGTATTATCCTTTCTCTATTAGCTTTAACTAATATTTTTCGGTTTTTGTAGGAGCAATTATGGAGGTTTGGGGGAAGGAAGCAACCAAACAGGAAACAAGCTGCAGCAGAGCAGTCGATCGGCTGCTCTACAGTCGATCGACTGGTATCATCAACTGCACGACATAGACTTGGGGTTTTGCGAAGAGCAGTCGATCGATAGACATCCAGTCGATCGACTGAACGGTAGTCGATCGACTGCCCGACTGAAGCCGGGCCCAGTAAGCATTATAAAAGCCTCTGTTTTACATAAAGCAATACAGGGAGTATTCAATCTGAACGAGAGTAAAAAAAATAAGGGGGGCAGTCGATCTGAACGAGAGCAAAAAAAAATGGGAGAGCAATCGACCAGTTCCCTTTTCACCTCCATTTTTTTGGCAAACCACCAGCCCGTAGTGGCCTTTTTTCCACCTCTAGAATCCCTCGTGGGTTCTTCTTTTCCTTTTCGTCCCGTTCTTAAGGTACTTCTCTTGGAACTTATTTGGGAATATAGATTGAATAGCGTATTATGTTGTCTTGGTGGTTTGATTTGAGAAATTGGTGGTTTTGTTCTTCAATTTGCATTGAATCCCCTTCTTTGAAACTACGCCCACCAAATGCTCGATGAAATGTCTCAGTGAATCTTTTTGATTAAAATATCCTCCTTCCTTTTCATATTGGGTCCTCTTCATATTCTTGAAATCTCATTTCAAACGTAAACCCTTCCCGCCGTTCCCATGGACTATGCCCACCAAAACCATCCTCTCTTCCCCAACATCGCCAACAACTACGACGCCCCTTTCCCCATTTATTCGGAGGCCGAGGGGGAGCTTACAAGAACCTCTCCTAATGGAACTTCGCCATTCCGTGCGTCATCAACCTCGAGCTCCTAGACGAGTGGGTGGCAAACAGGGATTACCAAGGATACAGGGCTCGATGGCTCCAATTCGTTGATGACCTGAACGGTCGCCGGATCACATACCTCTGGGCCCCCGCCTACCGAGAGCTGATGCTCAAATTTTTCATCACCTACCAGAGCCGCGAGGCCACGGAATTCACAGTTCGGATTAAGGGCGCAAGCAGCGAATCACCCAAGAGGTGCTCTAGGCGGTCCTGGGGCTTGATTGCCAAGAATGGATGGACAAGCGACCTCGTAATTTTGCCACGACACCATTTTGGGCAAGTATCTCGAACAGTCGAGGTACGGCTCGGTATCACACCTCGACGATAACCGACCTTTCATTGATGGGGGCGTACAAATTCTTTGCCCACGTCCTCATGGGCAAGCACAAGGCCACAAATCTCATGCACGAGGAGGTGTACGTGCTTTGGTGTTTGCACAACAGGCGTCGAGTGCCTATTTACCTCTTTCTCTGTGCCGGGATTCTTGGGGTTCGGAGAACAAAGGGTGGAAGTGTCGCTCGGGTCGGGATAGGACCCATGATCACCTTGCTAGCCTGTCACTTCGGTTTTGATTCCGAGGCGGCCAACTTGGAGAGGATCGAGCCGTTGGAGTTGATTTGGAAGATTACCAAGGTCCCGACGAACCCACGACGCCCCCGCTACCGTAGCCACGAAGAAGAAGAAGAAGAAGAGGAATATGAACGGCAGCACAACAAAGGCATCGAGGCCGATGAAGCCCCGAACTCCAGTTCGGGTGCGCCTTAAGGAGCAAGCACAAGCCACGCAGCAATCCCGCATCGAGAAGGAGGCCCGAGCACCGGATTGAGTCACGACAAGTGTTTGCGCATTTTGATCGGCTCGATGCCAATTTGGAAGAGTTGAGGGAGGGGCAAGTAAGGAACGACCGTGCATATCGCGCTCTCTAAAGCTGCCTCATTTTGATGGAAAGTCGATTGCATCGAGACGAGGAAGACGAAGATGAAGAAGAAGGCAACGAGGAAGAGGAGGAGGACGAAGAAAACGAGGAAGATGAGTACGCAAACCTCAACCCACGACGTAGGAGACACCACTAATTCTCCTAAATATCCTTTTCATTTGTTTTAATAAGTTTGTCTTTTATTTCCGTTTGTTTTATCTTTACTTTGTTTATTGTACGATTATGTTCTTTTATTTCTCATCTCAATTCTTGAAAAGTTAAAAAAAATAAAAAAAAACTTTTGTATATAGTGTGCTTATGTTTCATCTTTCTCTTTTATTCCTCCTTCCTACTTTTCTAAAAAACATAATAATTTTTTTTTAAAATAAAAATAATAAAATCGGAAAAGAAAATCCAAACAAAATAGAAATTTCAAAACTCAAAAAGATTTTCACTTTTTGTAAATAGCTTATTTTTGCGATTTTTCCCCCGTTTGTCATGCCTTGTAGATAGCTTGCCTAGACTCCCGGCGAGAACTTATGCACGACCGCATCATCACAAGCTCAAAAATAGGGGCGTTTTCTTTTTCCTTACACCTTTTAGCTTAATTTGCAATGAGGATATTGCTAGGTTTTAAGTGTGGGGTGGTTAGGGTTCGTCTTAGGCTTTTAAGTTGTGTATGCTTGCTTGTGATAATTTGAGTAGCGTTTGTTATATTTGCTTGGAACCTTGGCAAAGTGACGCGATTTTGATGACTTGATTAGAAAGTTTAGAATCTCGATCGGATTTAGTGTACTTAGGTAGTTTGAACTTTGTCGGCCTTAGTTTCATGCTATCCTTGAGCTCAATTAAGAAGTAGTACCTCAACTAGCCTCGTCATCAAACACTCTCTATATAATTTTTGTTTTGAAAATTTTCTTCTAATTTTGGAGTTGTCAGTTGCTCAATGTGCTCTATCAGAAATATTGTAAGTTGCTAGTAGCAACGAGTGATCAGAGTCGTTGAACTCTATTCGTATTGTAAAAAAGAAAAAGAAAAGAAAAAAGAAAG
>BMAC01000292.1:374041-405374 GCA_014905375.1 Phtheirospermum japonicum | reverse complement strand
GATTTTAGTAGTTTTCAATTTATTATAAGTTTTAATTATGTTTTAATTAATTATCTTAACTTAGATACTTTTAAACAAGCTTTCAAGATTCATTAACCTTTGCCTTAGTTTAGTGTATTCAAAGTTTTCATTTCAATTCAAGCATTAGCATAATAACAAAACTCAAACTCAACCAAATGACCTATTGCTTTGTTAGAGTAGATTAGTGTAATCTAGATTAACAAGATATTAACTAAAAACACTGATTGTCGATAACATCCATCCTCGAGAGACATGACTCGGTATTCAACTTACCCACTCTACAATCGACTCCATATTATTGCGGAGACGATTTCTAAAACTAGAGTGTTGAGAGATCATTGATCAAATATCAATAATTATTTGTGCATGCCCACCTTATATCTCTTGCATTTTGTAACGTGCCACATAATTCAGGTGATCTTTTCACTGTATGCCCAAGGTTTTTTTTCACCCCCAGCCTCCTGTGCCATGTAACGGTAAGAATCCATCGTTCTCATCCCTGAAGATATCATACTTTCTATCGTTATTCCCTTTTCCTCTGTAATTTCTCTTTCTGATCTATGACAATGACCCCATTCTATTTGAGTGAGTGGGATGGTTATGTTCTTCAACGTGAAGAAGAACTTCATATTCTTGTATTCTTTATCCAACTTGATCCTTATTAACGCTTTACAATCCATTCGTGTACTAACAACTTTTTTTCTTTTCCCCTCAATGCCCCCTGTTTTCGGAACATTTTTCCTGGCGCAAGAACAAAAAAAAAATATTTTTCTCTCAATTGTCCATCGGTATTCTTTTTGTCCGTTGACTTGTGCACACTAAATCCTACTGCACGAGCATGATCACAGTAAAAATCATAAATTTCACTAGTGCAGAAAGGCCTTTTAACGGCGGTTCCAGCACTCTTTTAATGGCAGTTTTGAACCGCCGTAGAAAGAGCCGCCATAGTTGTTTACGGCGGTTTTTGAACCGCCGTTAAGAACTTCCCTTTTTACGGAGGTTTTTGAACCGCCGTAGAAAGTATCACTTTAACGACGGTTTCTTGAAAAATACCTTCTAGAAAGTTTATTTTCCAGAACGGACATTTTAGGGCGGTTCTTGAAATATACCTTCTAGAAAGTAGTAAAAAAAAGAAAAAAAACGAGAGCAGGTTGCACCAAAACAAAAAAATACCACTCACACTACTGCAGATTATAGATTTCACGGCGGTTTTTTTAGGGATTTAACGACGGTTTTTGAACCGCCGTTGTAGCCAACGCCGTAGAAAGTAGGCACCTTTTACGGCAGTTTTACAACCGCCGTGAAATCCAACTAATTAACGGCGGTTTCCAGAACCGCCGTTGTTTAATATAAATTAAAAAAAAACTATTGGTGAGCTCAATGAGTCCATCTCGTTTGGCTCACCAAGTCCATGCGAGTTCCAGCAAGCTCCGACGTCCAAAGGCAGCCTTAACTCTGGGAGCAGTTGGCGATCTCCGACAAGCTCTGACGTCCAACTGGTCATCTCTCCACCATTGATCCTCGTCTTACCCGGTTTCCAACAACGTCCGACGTGGTGAATGCAGCAGGAGGAGAATGAAGGCGATCTCCGGCGACGATGATTTCTGCAGGCGATCTCCGGCGACATCGTCCAGGCGAACTTCGATGTGGTCGCCGTTGGTCCAATGACAGCAGGCGATCTCCGGCGACGTCGGCAGCTGGCGAATGTAGATGAAGATCTCCGGCGACGTCGTCAGCCCTTGGTCCAAGATGAAGATGAATGAAGAGGATGAAGATGAATGAAGATGCATGGAGGTAGGTACACGGATTGATGACGTGGCACCTCTAGATCGTCGGATGAGACACAGATCAACGGCCCAAGATTTTTGCATGATAAGGACGAGGATTAGTGACATGGAAACTTCCTATTCTATGGAGGTTCTAATGAAACCGCCGTAAAATGTCATCTTATTCACGACTGTTCTAATAGAACCGGCGTTAAATCTACCGAAATAATTAATGTACGAACTAATTAACGGCGGTTTTTAAAGAACCGCCGTAAATACTTGTTAATTCACGGTGCTTTCTTAGAAATCGCCATTAATTAGTTCAGTTAATGTCGGTTTTCATAAAACCGCCGTGCATACTTGTTAATTCACGGCGCTTTCTTTAAAATCGTCGTTAATTTAGTTCAGTTTTAATGTCGGTTTTCATAAAACCGCCGTAAAATGTACGATTCTACGGCGGTTTTATGAAAACCGCCGTAAAATGTATGATTCTACGGCGGTTTTATGAAAACCGCCGTAAAAAAGTATTTAACGGCGATTTTCCCCGAACCGCCGTGGATGAGGCGCCTTTGTATCTACTTTCTGCAGTAGTGTCCATTTATAAAACAATAATATAACAAAGCTCAAATCATGTGATATCCCATAACTTTACACAACTTTAAGAGGAGCAAAATCATGTGATATCCCATAAAGACAAGCAAAAACTACAAATATAGTTGCAAGTAAAAAAAAAAAGTAGGAAAGGCAAATTAAGAGGTTTGGCTAGCTCGTTTACTCTTTTCCGAAACAATCTTATCCTTCAGGGAATCCCAAAAGGTGGGCAGTGCAACATCATCAGGAACTTCCTTGAACGATGGCAGGTAATTCACATCCACAATTACATGGTCACCGGTGCCTTCCCGAACCTGTTTTTTTTTTTTTCATTTTACAAAATGAAATAAATAAAACATCAAGAAGCCAACGATGCATCAGCTGGAGCCAGAAGTAGTTCAGGAACATCAAAGCAATTATTGTCAGTCTTAATCTCCAATCCATTGTTGTTATAATCTATTCCCTTTTTTTACACGTATTTGTATGATTAACAGCAAAAGGATTTGTACGTTCTGGATTCATGTCCAACACTAAATATAGAATCTAAAAAAATGTATTTTTTTCCTTTGCCATGTTTATTTCAATTTTCACAGTATTTCAGGACATTCTTATATTCCTTTTATGACAAATATATGGAGAAACATGCTTTCATCGGATGACAAAATTAACCAAAATAAGTTCTTCTAAGCAAAGAACTCAAAAAATTACTCACAAAAACATCAAAGTTGAATATTGTAAGGTCAAGCTTCCCTCTAAGCCAATGTGCAGCATCTTTAACAAGCTCGGCATCAATTACTTGATTATCAGCATTGAGTTGTTCTGTAGCGATGGATAGAGATTTTAGGCCGCAAACAAAGGTTTTTTTTAATTATTTTTCTAAATACCAACCATAAATGAAAATCAGTATCAATCATGTAACAACAAGACTGCAAATTAGAAATATGTAATACCTGTCAAAGTGTAAAGATTTCGTTCCCTTGTCAGAAAATAATTTCATTAAAGTTTCTGCATTAGCATCCCGTGAGAAGTGAAATGTGCAATATTGGGAATCGACTTCTTGACTGCATAAAAAACATTGGCACCCAATGCATAGAATTTGTAAATCAAAGAGTGATCAACATATTCCTACAGATTAATCTCATTGCACATTTCACTTCTCACGGGATGCCAATATAAATGGAAGAAGCTAAACAAGTACAACAACTACAGGAACTTTGACAATATTGTCAACATCAAATCACAAGTAAAGAACCTATAATTTACCAAGCTCAGCAACTTAATCAAAAGTAAAGTCCGATTATCGGCTGCATTGATTTGTATCATTTCCAGACCTCTCTCATATGGCAGGTTATGCTTATATATGACCTTAGAAGTGAAATATGAAGATAATGTCAGCATGGAATAAATGCTTGATTAGAATATACAAGGAAATTGATTCCTAATCTCTTGTAATCCGGGCATTTCAGGATTGTATGCAGCCTTAAATTCAATCCAGTGCAATTGACAATAGTATAATCTTATACAATCATCCTTAATGTTGCATTCTCCAGAATATAACCAACAAATACATGTCGACAACTTGCCAGATTCATAGGCCCAAAATAATAATATATCAAAGTTCCAACATCATAATAGAAAAACTGTAGATAAATATTCCCAATCAATTCAAAATTTCGAAAGCAAAATGAATCCCAAGCCAATTTAACCTAGAAATCCAAGTAAGTGAGAAGTAGATAGCATTTGGTGAAATGGTATTGAAACAAGTCCAAAAAATGAGGGGGAATTTAATTATATAAAAAAAAACTGGGGGACCTGAAACAACATCGGATCAATGGGCGGCGCTGTGTTGCTTTTGATGTGGAAGGTGGCGGAGCTCCTCGGGTAAGGCGACGAGGTAGGAGAAGAGCATCCCACCGAAGCAGATGTGATAGAGAGGTTGAACGGAGCTTGTCTCTATGTAATTGGCATGGTAATTATCGAGTCCATGTTGGACGATGCTCTTTAGGTAACGGGCAGGGAAAAGGAACCTATGAAGCCGGAACTGACGAGCGAGAGGGCTGGAGGCGCCGACGTTTGATAGCGGCCAAAATTTATTGGTCCGCTGTCGTTAAGTTCCCCAAAACCGCCTTCGCCGTCGCCATTGTTGTATCAGTTTTCCAAAAAAAGCAACCAATTCAGCACAATCGATTCTAGCAATAGAAGGACCTCCAATTGATATCTGAATCTATCTCTCCCTTTCTAAACCAAAACTCCGATTTTCGATTTTCAATTTATGATCTATGGTATTTTTCTCTCTTTTTTTTTTTTTTGGGTGAAAGTGAGGAGAGAGAGATTATAATTTATGGATGATGTGGCAAATGCAGATCGTCGGATGAGACACGGATCAACGATTGAAACAACTTGCTTGAGCAAGATGCGGATCGGTGACATGGCAGACTACTTTCTACAGCGGTTCTAATAGAACCGCTGTTAAATGTTATCACATTCACGACGTTCCAATGGAACCGACGTTAAATCCAGCGAACTAATTAACGTCGGTTCTTAAGGAATCACCGTGAATACTTATTAATTCACGGCAGTTCTTTAAGAACCGACGTTAATTAGTTCAGATTTAACCTCGATTTTAAGACAACCGCCGTAAAATATAGGATTCTACTGCGGTTTTCTAGAGAACTGCCATTAAATGATGGATTTTACGGCGGTTCTCTAGAAAACCGCCGTGAAAACATATTTAACGACGGTTTTGTGGAACCGCCGTAGATGAGACGCCGTGGAATCCATGTTCTGCAGTAGTGTTTCGTCTATTGTTTTACTTTTTATTCCCATTAAAGACCCCCTTATATCTACTAAATCATTTAGTTCTGCAAAGTATTAAAAAATATCACAAATACTATTAAAAGTATCACACACAGTAATAAAAGTATCACAAATACTATCAAAAGTATCACAAACATTACTAAAAGTATTACAGAATTAGAAAGTTCAGTAATACCTGCGTCCATATCTTCTGCTCTAGTCGATATAGGAATACAATTCGCACCATTACATCCTTCATCCAAAACAGCATACAAAGTATCACAAATACTATCAGAAGTATCATAAACATTACTAAAAGTATTACATAATTAGAAAGTGCAGTAATACTTGGGTCCATATCTTCTGTTCTAGTTGATATAAGAATACAATGAGCACCATTACATCCTTCATCCAAAACTCCATTACAAAGTATCACAAATACTATAAAAAGTATTTCAAACAGTACTAAAAGTATTACACAATTAGAAAGTGCAGTAATACCTGGGTCCATATCTTTTGCACTAGTCGATATAGGAATACAATCAGCACCATTACATTCTTCATCCGAAATAGCATTACAGAGTACCGCAAATACTATCAAAAGTATCACAAACAGTACTAAAAGTATTACACAATTAGAAAGTGCAGTAATACCTGGGTCCATATCTTCTATTCTAGTTGATATAAGAATACAATGATCACCATTACATCCTTCGTCCAAAACAGCATTACAAAGTATCATAAATACTATCAAAAGTATCACAAACAGTACTAAAAGTATTACACAATTAGAAAGTGCAGTAATACCTGGGTCCATATCTTCTGCTCTAGTTGATATAGGAATACAATCAGCACCATTACATACTTCCTCCAAAACAGCATTACAAAGTATCAGAAATAGTATCAAAATTAATACATATGGTACTAAAAGAATTACAAAAATAGAAAGTGTGGTAATAAATGCGTCCCTATCTTCACACGCGTCCATATCTTTTGCTCTAGTATGAATGTCCTCCTTATCTTCAACTATTAAACTATTCTCCATATTTTTTGCAGTATGCAGCAGCAAAAATTAAAATTAATAGAGAAATTATATCTTGAATCAAGTTTCCCCAAACTTTTCGATGCCAAAATTGAAGAGAGTTTTAATTACCTAAATCATCAATTCGAGTTAGAGATTTTGAAATTAGCCACGACAAATGTTATTCGATGTGAAAATTGGATTCTTGATCCCTAATCTTACTTCGATTTTTTGCGATTTTATGTTATTTGATAGCGTTGCGACTTGAACTCGAATTTATGCTTTGATTTTTTTACGTTGCCGTTCATCCCAAAATTGCTTCAATTTGCCTTCAAGTTGCAAGATTTTTGTAGGTTTTTCGGCTTCAAAATCCCGTTTTTATGAAGATGGAGAAAAAAGGAGATGGGTGATGGGCTGCTTCTTGGGTCCGGGTTGGGCAGTGGGGATTGAGTCCGGTTTTGGGGGTGAGCTATTTTCCTGAGTACGGGGGTGTGCAGCGGTCTGGGCTTGACTTCGGGTCAAAGAAAATAGTAAAATATGGTCTAATTGTATGAGATCGGTCTCACATGAGACATACTCTAAATATAAATATAGAGATGTAGGTATAATTTTTTTTATTAAAATTTTATATGGCATTTTTTTTTATATCATTTTACATAGCATTTTGATCGAGTAGTCCATGGTCTCTCACAATTTACAATCTATACAAAAGGCGGGAAAATCCCCAAAGTACCAGAGCCATTTAAGCAAATAATTGTGGATTGAATTACCCAGTGACAAGTGAGACGACACAGCAGCAATATGTCCAGCGGCGGAGGGCGGCTAATAAGGGCACTGAACGTGGCGGAGAAGCCGTCGGTGGCTAAAGCTGTGGCGGGTATACTCTCGAAGAATCCATCAAGCGGCGGATTGAGAGTGAGAGATGGCCATTCCAGATACAACAGGATCTTCGAATTCAACTACACCATGCGGAACCAGCAGTATCAAATGTCGGTCACTTCCGTTACCGGCCACCTCATGGAGCTCGATTTCGACGACCGGTATCGCAAGTGGCACTCGTGTGACCCCGCCGATCTTTACCATGCCCCCGTCAAGAAATACGTTCCTCAGGTAACGTACTGTGTGTGTGTTTCGGTCTATACATTGGATTTCGTGTTTTGACGACTCTGTAGAATAAATGGGAAAATTTGTGTCCATTTTCCTTGTTTGATTTTTGTTTGGGAGTTATTCCCTCATATGGTTTTTAAAGGGAAGTTATTTTAGAAGGAACACGAATTCAGATTGGCTTTGTAGCTTTTGCTCCTATTAAACACTTTCTAAGCCATTTAAACATTCGGATAATTCTGAAATAATATCTTATGGGGGAGGTCAAAATAATATGGACTAATTCCACTCGGACAATTATTGACTGTTTGATTTTACCGCTTCATTTTCCTTGATTTAGGATAAATCAGACATTGAAAAGACACTGGGGGAAGAAGCCAGAAAGTGTCAGTGGCTTATCCTGTGGCTTGATTGCGATAGAGAAGGAGAAAATATAGCATATGAGGTGATTGAAGTCTGCACACGAGCAAATCGCAATATCAACATCTGGAGAGCTCATTTCTCTTCCTTAACCGATAGGTTTGGTTTTTTGATGATATTCAACACTTGTTAATTAAGATAGCCCCTTTCATCTTTATTTGCTTATGTATTTTTAACAAAATTTGGAATTCTCAGTGTAATTCATCATTCAATTCAGCACCTTGGCCAGCCTAAACAATCGTCTGCCGATGCCGTTGATGCTCGACAAGTGAGTCATCAAAAGATCCCTGGGGTGTAATTCTTGCAATTGATATATCTTGAGTTTTCTTCGACTTTTTGAATTTTTTTTACTTTATAGTACTCAATTTATCCTATTATTACTTTCACCACCATCTCTTTAATTTACCCGCGACATATTGTGGTGCATTATGTTGGCTGTGAAACGTGGAGATCATTGAAATGCTTCGTCTTGGAATGCCATTAGTCTCCTGGTTATAGTTTTTCACTTCACATATCAAGAGTCAAAACAATTAAGACGGATTGTTAATATAATGCAGGAAATAGATCTTCGAATCGGAGCTGCTTTCACTCGGTTTCAGACTATGTTTTTGAGAGATGCATTTGTCCTTGATTTCACTACAGACAGCCAAAATGTCGTCTTAAGCTATGGTCCTTGCCAGGTGAGCCACATCCCTTCATCATCCAGCAAGCGGACTAATATGAATGAGAAGTTCAGATTGATCAGTTGATTAATGCTTTTTTTTCTACATTCTTATATCGCATAGTTCAAATCCCTTTTACTGCTATGTTTTGCGTATTACTGTAGTTTATGTGTGGTGCTGATAATTGTTGTCTGCAGTTCCCGACACTAGGCTTTATTGTGGAGAGATACTGGGAAATCCAATCACATGAACCGGAAGAGTTCTGGACTATAAATTGTACTCATAATTCTGAAGAAGGCACTGCGGCATTTCATTGGATGTAATTACTACTCATATTGCCATCATTCTGAAATCAGATTATTTAACATTGAAGTCTAATTGCTTTTTCAATTAGCAGGCGAGGGCATTTGTTTGATTACACATGTGCAACGATAATATACGAAATGTGTGTCCAGGAGCCCACTGCAACTGTGAGTCTCTATGAAGACATTATTTTCCAGAGAATAAACTCATTATTGTTTTAGTCACGAACTGTTATCCAGTTGTTTTAGTCATGAAATTTCACCTTCAGGTCACTAATGTTAGACAGCGGGAGACATATAAACAACCTCCTCATCCTTTGAGTACAATAGAGCTTGAAAAGCGTGCTTCACGTTACTTCCGTATGAGCTCAGCACATACTATGAAGGTCAGCTTCTGCTTGCCAAAAATGTCTCATATATCCTTCTCTCACGTTTTACAGTTTTGTTGATTTCAGTGAGGTGGCAGCCTGAACTTAGTGCATTTCCATTGGTTTTGACTATTATGGCATATATCTCACTCTTGTTTTACTAGTGATTTTGATTCATCTTCAATTACCTTTCAATGTGTAAATCATTAAATCTTGGAAGCAATATACAGGATCTTGAAGTCTTAAAAAGTTAGTAAATGAAACTTGAGAACTAGTTTTTATGATTCTCTTTCCTATCCATACCCAATCTTCGACAACCTTACCTTTTGGTAAATAGACACTAGGACAATGAGAACATTAGTTGACAGACATTCGAATCCTTCCATGTTTGATATCTAGTCTGCACAGTACACAGCATGCCTGAATATGTTGGCTAGTCAGATACTTGGTCCTTCTGATGCTGTGTAGTCGGATTTCTTGTCATTTGAATGCTTTCCGTGATACCATGGAGCGTGACTATCTGGATTCACTCGTGTCATTGAATTCACTTTTGAAAAACTAGGAAGCATACAAAGTTTCAGTGGCAACAAATAGGAAAGTACTCCAGAAATGTTTGTTTGTCCTTGCTGGTAACTTATGTTTTTAATATGTGACTTGTGGAGGTGGGTGCCTAGCATCCTTGTGTTAAAATTTGTTGGAAATGATGGAAATCACTGTAAGGTTCCTCAAACTATTTATCGAGATCAAATTATAGGTTTTAGTTTGTAATTTTCTTTATAAGCATTCAATTGTATTTGGAGCAAATTCAATCTATATTTGTTTTTCAATTAGGTGGCAGAAGAACTATATCAAGCTGGTTTTATCAGTTATCCTCGTACTGAGACAGATGGCTTCTCAGTGGGGACAGATCTTACGGTAAGTTATAGATCGTTACCTGAGACCCTGCATTATTTGTTTGGTAAGCAAAGCATTATGTTGCAGTCTTGTAGACACATGAAGCAGATTCACGACCAGAGCATAGCAAGGGGCGTGTATGTGTTCCTTATTAGCGACGAAAATCTTGATGAATTTGATAATTGGACGGCTGAATGTTTAAATTAGTACCTTGATAAGTTGCATGGTTGATATTCTTAAAAGTTCATCGGCCAGAAAATATTCAGCAAGAAGATGTCCATTGTTAATTAAATGCGTGTTTTAACGTTGCCAGGATACTCATGCTTTGTTCACGTCATACTATATTTAAAATTTTGAAAAATAAACACCAATGTTTTGCAGAGTTGTCTCAGCATGAACATTCTTCATTTCAAACTATCAGATGCTTGTAGAAAACTGTATACCCATATATATATATGTATATATAGTATGTATGTATGTATGTATGTATACTTTCTTTTAATTGCTATACATTTTCTCTGATCTCTTCTTGAGTTCTTGTTTGGTAGACAACTGTGCAAGAGCATCAAGGACACCCAATGTGGGGCTCGTATGCTCAGCGGTTGCTGGATCCTGAAGCAGGTCTTTGGGAATTTCCTAAGGGTGGTGGACATGATGACAAAGCTCATCCTCCTATTCACCCAACAAAGTTTTCTGCTGGAGAATCTAATTGGAGTCAAGATCATCATGTTGGTACCACTTTTTGAAAGAAGCTTTTACTTTGGTGGATGAAATTCATTCATCATTTTGATATTTTCTGATTACTTGGAAATTGAAGACATTTGTGAATTTGAAGTGAACTTAATTTGTAACAGAAAGTGTATGAATTGGTTGTTCGCCATTTCCTGGCATGTGTTTCTAAACCAGCCGTAGGCGCTGAAACTACAGTTGATATCGACATTGCTGGTGAACAATTTTCCTCATCTGGGAGAGTGATAATTGCTGTGAGTTTCCTACTTCTTAAGTTCTTTAGTGGTTGCAGTATTTTTCAGTTTATGTTTAGTACACCGGGTGAATATGCAATTATGCATTAATTCACTAGGTTTGTTAAGCAATGGACCTCAACTGTCTATGTAAAAAGACTGAGACTGATTCATGATAAGCTATTTCTTCGGAGGGTGGGTGGGTAAGAAATTCAGGCAGATACAACTATATAAGTGACCTTGATGCATTGGAGCTGCTTATCATAATATCATGTTGTTAATGACTGTCTTTTGGAAGTGGGCCTTTGGTAAGTGTAACTAGACATGGCCCAGTACGGTTTTCAGTATATCCATGTCTTCTACATTTTTTTCTTATGACAATTAAGTTGGTCATTTCTGATATTTGGTGGATATTTGCTTTTTTCTGGCTTTTGATCTTTCTGAGCACTTATTAGATGTAGATACCCTGAACTGATATAAGATGATGCTAAAAATGCAAACACCAGTAATCAATCAATGGCTGCAGTTCGATATATCTCCACTTAGAAAGGGGAAATGAAATATTAAAAGGCGTTCCGTTTCTCCAGATTTCTGAGTTATCCAGTTCTGAAGTTGTCTATCCTTGTTGAATCCCTATCTTTGTCTGTGAGCTTCCCTGTGTAAAATATCATGGTGTTGTTTTGAATGCTGTCTTCTCAATTATGACTGTCCCATCTTTATGTTTTTAGGATCTGAACATTTCCACAGAATCTCGATATTCTAAATGATAGAGAGGGTGTTTGGTGAGTTGAAAAGGTACCTTCATGTTTTCAGGGAAGCAACAGCTTCGGTTTGGGTTTCTTTGGGGAAAAAAAAGGAAATAGCTCGAAAAACAACACCTTTTTGAAATCTTGTGCCTTAAAGTTTCGACCCATTTCAAAGTCTCACCATAGTTTTCAAAAATCCAACAATCCTTCACCGCAAAATTTTTTATTTATAAAGCCATGCATGTTTTTCCCAAATAAATTATTGAATAGCATGACTACGTAATGACCAAAATTGTTAACGTATTAATACAAACACATTTTCATTTTTACACTTTCTACAAGGGAATCTTGTGAAAATATTTTTGATATAACTTGAGCAGTCTAATGATGCTCTTACCGACAGAACTGTAACAAGTGAAATAGCGAGCTTTGGGAATATTACAGCATACATAAACTCCCAGAGGAAATAGGCCTATCTGAACATAGATAACAGTAGTCTAATAAATTATTGCTATAAGCACTCCACTAATATGCGTATCTTACTGTTTCCCTTGTTTAGTTCTGAACATTTATGATTAATTTTCTATTTTTCTTGCTGAATGAACTTATGGTGTGATTTGTTTTTTTTTTTTTGCAGAAAAATTACTTGGATGTATATCGGTTTGAAACATGGGGAGGTTCTATGATCCCGACGTACAACTATGGGCAACAGGTTCTTTTAATCTTCCCACTCTTTATCTGCTTTTCGTAAAGGTGTTACTCCAGTCCTTGCGAATTCGTTTTTCGATTATAATTTAATTTTAATTTTGATTATTAAGACGCTTACCTCGATTTCTAGATCATAATATATCCTCAAGTATATTTCAGACATCTAATGGATAGAAACTGAATCCATTCATTTATTATACTGCAGGAGATTGTAATTCGATATTGATAGTAATGTTGGTTTCTACTGTGGCCTTTTCATTTTCAAATTGCTGCTGAACCATACTCCTCTGTATTGGTGTTGAATTCATTCGTCGTTTTTATCTTCTTCTTTTACATCTATAACTGTGGACGCAAGAACAAAGTTAAAGTAAACACGATCTTTCAACAAAACGGAAGAACATGGGTTAAATAAAATCCCATTCAAGAGTCCAAAGTTGGTTCTTGAATTTATTTCTTTGATATTGTTGATCCTGCCAAACTTGGGATGTTCTTCATTAAAATAATATCAGAAGTATAGGATACTTTCTAGTTGCAACTGGTTCAGAATTGTAGATAGGCATTGTCTGAATTATGTAATATTGTGCATTTAGTTGGCAGAAAGAACTTTTCACGGGAGATTGCATTTCATGATTAAGGAATGTAACATACTGTTTTTAGAGTTTGAGTATGTGACAGCTTGAAGAGTAAAATGTAACATCACTTGGGATGCCCTGCCACCAGTAAAGGGGAAAAGTTAAAACAAGAAATGGCAAGGACAGAGGGATATGTTTGCCAAATTTCTGATTGTGATTTATGGACTGTCCACTTGTTTCAGCCAATCAATTTAGAGTACATAGTACTCAGTTTTAATTCTTTGTGGTTTGCAGTTTACACCTACCACATTGACTCTTGATTCAGGAGTTACGAGACCTCCGCCTCTTCTAAGTGAGGCTGATTTACTAGATTGTATGGAAAAGGTAAGGAGTGCACCTTTCATCCCATTTGTCTCAATATTCATAAAAGTCCATGTGATTTATTATAGATGCTATACTAATGATTATAATCTTTACTTTATTTAATTTGATAGGCATGTATTGGAACCGATGCAACAATGCATGATCACATAAAAAAGCTTCTTGATCGCTTTTATGCCACTAAAGACTCAAGCATGCATTTCACACCTACAAAACTTGTAACGTCTTCCTTCCACTCAAAGATTTATCTTTTTTTATCACGTCAATAGCACCTCCCCTTTCCCTTTATCTCAAATGCAAGTGGATTTGGGTCACTGTTAATTCACATGTTTATTTGGTTATCAAATGTATGTTCCAGGAATGATAATTATAAGTTTGTTTTGAGGAACTTATTCGCTATTTGGTCAAGGTTCAATGAGATAAACTGATCATCAGGAATACAATTTCCCTCCAGATGTATTGGCATGGTGAATAATGGGTTAGATAGATACAGCATGGACAAGATTACCCTCAAGTAGCAGCCCTGAACACTAATAATTCTAAGATATATCTGAAATCTAATTCCTTTTCGTCAAAGGATGAAAATGATAGCTATGAAGATTTATGAACACCATGCAACTTATGATTTGTAGAACTTCATGTCAAAATGCTGACGTACCGCAGACTTTGCTTCCATTCACTAGATTTTGATAAGTGACTGGTCTGTATTCTGTAAGGAAGAACTGATTCTGCTATTAAAAAAATCTGACAGAAGTTAGACTTCTACCTCCCAAATTTTGAAATTAAAGTTTACAGAAATGAGTAATTTTAAGATGTTATTCAGTAGGCCCCCTCCTTTTTACAATTTTTGCTTGGCGATTGTCTGGAATTGCATCTTAATATTTAATGCAAAAGACAGTTCCAGATGACCTACAAAATTGTACCTTTGTCTTTAAAGTGTTTCTGGTTTTGTTTTAGTTCTTATCCGGAGTACCTTGAGTCCGCCACCCTGTTTCCTAGCTTCCTTTAACAATAATAATGATTGCGTTGTATTCTTTATTCAAGCATTTGTCTAAATTTACTGTTGCAATTACTTGTCTTTGTTTAAAATCTGATTAATATCTGTATACTGTGATCACGTGCCACCGGCTTCTAATGTGAGCTTTATGTAATTTCAGGGTGAGGCACTGGTAATGGGATATGATGATATGGGGTAAGTTGATCATGTTAATATCAGTCTGCCAGTGTTTTCCTCCTGAGCGGTTCTACACACACACAATACAGTATAAACTAGACCACTATGATTACACGGTGATAAACATCAGCGTACAAGTATAAACTTGAAACACTTTCACAAAAAGTAATGACATATACTGAGCTAACCGAATGATTCAACCAATTTGTCTTATTTGTGAACTAGGAAAAGACTCCAATTTCTCTTACCGTCTGTTTTATCTCCAGCAGCTTTTAGTCAGGCTTTCGTTTGTTTTATCATTAATTACATTGTTGTCTCAATTTACTAGTCGAATCCTATTATAAACCAAAAAAAATAAGTTACTAGTAAGTAGATGTAAATAACCAACTTCAAGCTCCAAAATCACCGTGTTTAATTATAATATTATTTCTTGGCTTGGTGTCTGCTCAAAACTAAATGTGACCTTGCATATGTTTATACTCAAAGGGGGATCAGTTATGAACTTTGGAAACCAGATCTTCGTTCCCAGATGGAGAGGGACGTGGCTGCAGTTTGCGGGGGCACAAAGAGAAAGGCTGAAGTTTTGGAAACTTGGCTACAGAAGATGAAAGCCTGCTTTCTGGATGTAAGTTAACCTCATATGTCAATGTAATAATTCTTTCCAGGAATTCTATGCTTACTTTTACTGCTATTATCTTTTCCTTTGTTAATTTTGAATGGGGCTAATATGGACTTACGCGTTTACAAAGCACTAGTTTCATAAAAAAATTGGCAATACATATTTGCAATCTGCTGAAATTGTGCGTGTGAATGAACTATGACTGAAGCATGCAGTTAGACTGCAAGTGCATTATTGTTTTGTCTTTGATTAAAGCATCAGTTACATCTGGAATGCACGAATGTGTTTATGACCTTTCATGCATCATCAATCTGAAATTGTCTTAGGCATATGAAAAACCCATCCATGATTGTAGGTAAAGCAAGAGATGATGTTTATGGTCCTCTGATTTGTGTTCTTGACAGTTAATTTTCACCATATATATTTGCAGTATACTTTCTTTTACCCTTGTGCATTTTATCTTCTGATATGTACAGCCGTATTATTTTTTGATCACTTCCATTCCTCTAGTTATGAGCTTTCTTTGCAGGCTAGATCAAACAAGGGAAAACTGTTTGAAGCCATGGCTGTTTTCTTTGAGAGGTAAATAGTGTATATCCTTTTGTGACCCGAGGGGTTTAAACCTTTATTGACAAGTGTATTGTATTGCCTATTCAGGTCAAACAGATCTAATGGCAACGAACAACAGACAATTGGGCATGTCGTTCGGAAATGTGGACTCTGTCAGGAATCAGATATGGTCCTCAGAAAAAAGCCGGTATTTGCTGATACCCATTTTTAGGTTCATGCTGTTATTACAGGTTGCATGGGAGTTACCTGGAGAGTTTCTAAGGTTATTGTGACTTCAATATCCTCTAAATTAGAAGCGTATGCGAAAATAGTTTGGGGCACTGATTGACTGGTAGTGTCTCATGATTTCATTTTATCATTTTTATTCACAAAATTCTGTTTTTATTATTTTCTTACGCCCTCTCTTTGTTAACTAGTAAATATCTTTCTCTTTTTCTGGGAAGTAATATTATACAATCGGGATATGCATCTGGAAGTTATTACGGGCTTATTTCCTTCTGTGTTCTTGCTTCTGAGGTCATTGACAGCTATTCATCAAGTCTTCGTTCCTCATTCTCTATTAGCTCTATTTCTCTGTCTCGCCTTTCCCTTGGATTGATAAATGGGTCAATCTACTTTTCAAAAATATCTCATTGTATATATTCACTTTTGCAGTAGCATAGTATAGTGAAATTTGTGTACTTTGTTTTTCTGCATTTGATAATTTCGTATTTCCTCTGCAGGATGGAAATTTCATGGTTGGGTGCTTGGGCTTCCCTCAAGTAGGTGTTTCTATGCAACTTTGAGGAAAATATCGCCCCCCTTGATTTTTCAAACAAGTACTCTTTGACAAATCTTGTGATGACTTGAATACGTAGTGACATTCCTTGGCGTACTAAATAGAAATGGGTTGGCAATATGATTTGATGGATTGGGCGGTTTGGATCGCACTGCTAAGAGTCCGGAATCTTCTTAAGTTACATCATAACACTAACCATGTATCAAAATCCTTATATGATCTAGAAAATTGCACACTATGTTGAAATTGAAAATCAATTACATGCAAACAAACACCTATATTGACAATAATATGGTTACAAAGATAGTGAAATGACATTAAAAAGCATGGGTTTGGTGGGTCATTCTAGTGCATTGTATCTGGGAGTTGGATGTATTGTGGACCTTATCCCACCCATCCATTTGCAACCCCTTTATCTATCTGTTGCCACCCGAGGAGTGATATGTAAAATTAAAAGCGTGGTTGTTGATATGTAACAGAACATGCATCTACATTTATACTTTATAAGCTTGATATTGAAGTATTCTCATCTCTTCTGTAACTTGCTATTGTTTCTGTTAACTTTCCAGTGTAGGAATGCCGTCTGGCTTCCAGGACCCACGTCAGAAGCAATAGTTACCACAAATATTTGCAGTACCTGCTCTCCAGGTTGCTGAAATTTTAATCTTTTGTGAAGTTGTTGCATAATATCTGTCAATTTTATAGTGTTCACTATAACATTTTTTATATTGATTTCATTTCATACGAATCTATGTCTGTAGGCTTCTTTGTACAAGTTTGATACAGTTTCTGATGCGCAAATCTTGTGTACAGGACCTGTTTACATGATTCAGTTTAAATTTCGTCGGCTGGAAATACCACCAAACTACAATGTTGATCATTTGGGTAACATTGTCATTTAGGAAACTAGGGACTGCTCAATTTGTGCATTCCCTATTTTTTCATTGATATTTGGAGTGAAGCAAGGTAAATTGAATTGTTATAATTTTTTCAGGCTGCATTGGTGGTTGTGATGACACTCTGAGGCAGCTTGTGGAAGTATGCGGAACTGGATCCCGCAACATCTCCAGCAGTCTTGGTATGTACAAGACACATTGTTGGACTATATGTTAAGTTATTTTAAACTTATTTATATGCATGTAAAAACTATATGTGTGTATTATAATTTAATTATAATCTAATCCTTAGTGAATAAGATTATTTTACATAACTTGTTTATCATAATTCATTTATTACTGCTATCAAAGTCCCATATTATTGTCTATCCTACAAGTAATACTCAAATGACACGTATAAAAAACTCGTCATAAAATTATATTTAATTTACTATATATATTAAGCTTTCCTTTATTATTTACAGTTATGTGTTCTTATAAATGTTAAAAGACAAACAAACTTATTGAAGCGACTCGATCCAAGCTAAATATATTGAAAGTGATTAAGAGTGTAACAGTGGTTATTAAAAGCAAATGGTCATTTTTACCTCCACGTGCTGAAACATGTCAACATTAGTTTCTAACAAAGATTTAACATGTACTGAGTGATTAAAAATGAAGGGTAGGAAAAGCAAACAGTAGGTACAGTTTGCGTACCAAAAGTGAAATTATCTCGACATGTTTTCATCGTTTATAAAAATAATCATTATTAGCAGTTATTCATCTATTTATGACGAATTCATGTGTTCTATACCAGCCATGCTAAAATTTGAACCAAGGGTGTCTAAAAGTTGTTATATGTAAGTTGCCAATTAACCAAATATTACCCGATCAAGTCATAGAATTAAAAATACATCTTTTGCCTTTATATTCACTAAATAATATTAAATTCAACAATTTGTATAAATTCCTTTTTAGGTTATGAAAATCAATAAGAAAAAATAATACAGTATTAATGTCCTTGGAATTTTGTATTTTCAAGATATCTAAAAGTATATAGAATTCAATTAACACGTTTCTCAATATTTTTATTGATGTCAATTTGTATCAAACTTATAAAATTATTTAATTCTCATCATATCTTGATTTCATTTTGTCATAATTTGTAAATACAAAGAAGCACAAATCTTAATCAGTAAAATGAAAAGAAATGGCAGTCTAAAGTTCTAAATTTTGAATGAGGGAGAAGAGCTAACATTATTTTTTGAAATAATTTATGCAAAATAAATAAATAAATAATAACTATAAGCAATTTGTCACTTTGGTACCTCACATTTGTGATTGACCAATTCAGTACCCATACTTCATGGATTTTATAAATTGGTACCTAATTCAACTTGAAAAGATGAAAAACACCCCACAGTTCCAAATGTTTTGCTGACTTGCAAATACACATAAAATGCCCGCAACTAAACTTTGATGTCACATCACTTCAATAATATCTCCAAATTATTTCAAATTTGCAGTCCATGCAACGCAATGGGCTTCAGAAGTTAAGCTAGTTAGCTTGCTATTGCTATACGTTAAGCTAGTTAGCTTGCTATTGCTATACCATATTTACTCTTTTAAAAATTTGTTAGCTACTATTTCCAGGTAGAGGACAAGAGCAGTCATCATCTTCCAGCAATGCCCAGCAAAGTAATTCCAGAAATCAGGGTGCTTGGCGAACAGCGCATTCTTCTGGTTCACATCCTCCTGAGAGTTCTCGAGGCCGTAATTCACGATCTCAGGAAGTTGCTGCACAAGATGGTTTGATGGCTCTACTATCTTTTACTGAACTTACTAATGATGATATTCATGTTTTGGGACTTGTGGGGTTACATCTGTCTACACTACATATAGGAATGTTTACCATCTTTTTTCCTCATCCTCTACATTATATGGTTCTCAAAATAACAAGGAGAAACTGATCTTTTGGGCTGATGTAAACTATATTCTCAGGAGGGCTAATAATCAAAAAATAGAACTTTTGGAGGATTCATTAATCCCAATTAGGAAGTAGTTTCTCGTGCCATTAAATGTGTCACATTTGTGGTTATCTTTCACATTCACAAAGGGGCTCGTATTATTCTATTTTCTCCTTTTTGAGAAAGTAGAGATTGAATTCACAATTTGAGAATTTGAAACTGCATAAATTACCTGTCAGCTAGAGCTAGACCAATATCTAATTCTTGGTTCATTTTTTAATTTAATTTGATGGCACAGGTGATTCTACAGTCCCATGTACCTCGTGTGGCGCACCTTGTAATTTGCGGACAGCTAATACTGCGGCTAATAGAGGGAGGAAGTTCTATTCGTGTCAGGCTCAGGGATGCAACTTCTTTCTGTATGTCATATTATGGTTTTATCAATTTACTCTTTACGTGATGATTTTTAGCATAAAAGACGTTCTCCCCATTCAAATGTTTTGGTCACGCATTTATAGGGGAGCTACTTCCTTTTCTGCTGATAATACCAATACTATGTGCCTATACATTTGTGGAGTTGGAATTCAACTGTTTTATTTTAGGTTTAATTTCAGGGGTAGTTTTTGCAAATTTACCCTACTATTTTTTTTCTGATCTACCAACATGTTTCAAATCAAGTTAGAGATGATGTCATCTCGTTGGCTGTTTCATACTCGATTTTGTAGATTATATTGTCTATTCGAGATTATGACTGGACAATTTGGGCACTGCATGTAAACTTTTATGTTATCTCAGTATGTAAACTTTGTAGTCTGTAATAAGTAATTATGATGCTGAAACATTCAAATCAGAAGAGGCAATATTTTTGAGATGACGATGAGGTTTGCTGAGGGAATATATAGTTGTATTTATGGAGCAAACAAATCGAATTTCAAACCTTGTGGCTGATATGCATTTGTTTGCAATGCAGTTGGGAAGATAATGCCGGTGGTGGAGGTACAGTCCCACGTGGAGGCATCAGTAGACCAGCGTCCAATACCAGCAGAAGAGGTGGTGGTCGTGGCAGGGGTGCCCGGGCAAATGATGCAGCTTTCGTGTCTGCGACTGGTGAACCCATATCTGGCAGGTGTTTTGTTTGTGGTGAACCAGGGCATTTTGCAAATGCTTGTCCAACTCGCGGTAGGTAACTCTTCAAATTCGTTGCTGTGTCGGTTTGGCCCTTTGAGATCATCGATATTTGTCTGTACGTAGGAGATTTTAACTATGTATGGTTTTATTGACCCGAACTATTTTGTTGGTTAGGTCTATTATTTATGATGTCTATCAGTTTTTGGCTGTAGACATTTTTGAGATTTATTTAGTTGCTTTAACAGATGTTTATGCCTTAACAAAAAAGTTGATTTATGTTGCAGTCGCTCTTCCGTACAGTTCTCCACCAAAGATGTAAACTGTAATGCTATTACTTATGCTATAAATATATTTTTAAATGCATGCCTAGAAAAGAAAATTGTAAATATAAATTATCAATTTCCAAAGTATCCCAAAATTCTAAAGCTTATATTATTGGATCAATTTATTTGGTGACCCATCTGTATCAAGGGTTGTTGAAATAATTGTCTTTCATATCCGCTCACATAGATGAAGGCATAATAAGAAATGATGTGTTATTACACCAAAGAGTAAATACTAGTATAACCTAGTGAATTATCGCTGATAGCAAACATAAACGATCGCTATAATATTACTATTGAAATTAGAATAATAATTGGTATTACAATGGAAATAACAAGGTTCGTAAATATCAATTCACCATTATATCATACAAAGTCGAGATACCACTTCATTTGCTCTTTTTCTATAATGCAACTTATACTATGTAGAATCTTATTCGTAGTGGTTGCAGATATTGAGCACGAGGTTTTATAATCAAAGTTGATCGTATAGTCTTAGTCTTATATGTAATAGTGAAATGTTATTATTCGCCCTAGAAAAATAAAAAAAAACGAAAAAAAAACTTCAGTTAAGCAAAAGCTGCCAGTTTGGTTTTGGGTGGATCGACAAGGCGATTGAGGTCATCAATTGAAGTGTAGTTGTGCTCTTACAGCTTTGAGGCTTCCAAGTCATTGTCTGTGAGTTCAAAGCTGACCTGAGCACCGGCAACAAAAATATTGTGAAGAATCGTCACGGGTATGTTCTCTGAATGGTAAATCTACATTCACACAAAAGGACCAACATTTCATCATATACATTTAACTGAAGAAGGAATACACCGTGAGATTTCTTTTCTTTTACAACTACACTGGGTACGGGCCAGTGACTTTTGCATTAGTCACCGGGGAATGCGTACATTTTCAACAGTTTCAATTAATACGCGTGTCTGTGTTCTTTTTCCTAAATGACTAGAACCAACTGTCACTATAATATTACCCTCTTTAACACGTTAGGAAAGGGGACAAAAAATAAATAAAAGTTTCAACCACAGTCCTACAATTTTACTATGAGCAAACAATCTTGGCTATATATCAAGAAAAATCTAAAATATATATCGAATTTTATAAATGCGCGAAAATAGTATCGGAACCTATGTTTATTATGAACTTAAAGAAAATTTATTATAATTATGTAGTTAACATTCGGTGAGTAGATCTATCTCTAAAATGGATTTGAACGAGTGTTCGAAATATATTCATTTCATGCGATATTTTAAAATTTAGAAATATACGAGTTAGAACATCAAGAGAATATTATATATTGGGACAACCGTTATGTTGAACAAGTTCTTACAGGAGTCAACAGAGAAACCTTGAGACAATGCAAGAAGCAAAAGATGTATCATTTGAGTTACCTCTGGATAAATCAGATGTTAAAAACGAGTCTAATGAATTATAGAGATGCAACTCATGAATCGCATCAATAAATCCAACCGCAGCAAAGTGATATCAGATTCCTCTGAAAATTCTAAAAATCTTAGATAAAATCAAAGAATTATACGAGATATCGACAACCATCAGCATCGTATCCAAGTGCAGATGAAAGAAATACTTGAACATCAAGAGGAAACACGAGAATTCCTATTTGATGTTCAAAAACGAGTCAAGGCCATCGTACCTAAGTCAAGTTCATCCGGAGAAAGACAACGTATAACTTTTAGGACGGAACCCCCTTTACATCAAAAAAGGAAACTTACCGAGGTTATAAGACATCTAACCGATGAAGAAAAAATGATGACCATTATCAAGGGGAATCCATTAACTCTCAAGAAGTGATGGAGAGAATCAATATTGAAAATCTAAACGACCTTGCCGAGTCCTTCGCAGGATTGGGTATTGTACATCTAAAAATGAACAAAGGAGAATCTTTGGTCTTAGTTCCAAGGAATGCTCCTACACCACCACTAAGTCTCAACCCATGAAAGTACGACTTCACATGAACCGGTACCAGATGCACCAATACCAGATATCGAGGATTTCACCTCTTTTTCGTAAGCCTGCCACTGATCGAGAATTAATTGATATAATAAAAATTACAATAGGAATCTTCTACTCCTTCACTGTTGACGATACAAAATCCTCTCCCGCCCTTCACCTCATGAGTATTATTTCTAGACAATCTTGGGCGGATATTACTGGAGATCAAGATTCTACTCCTATACGCAGAGTTGCAAAGAGTCCTCTTAAGCGGGGATTCCTTGTGAAGCGCTAATGTCTTTATTTTCTTTTTCCACTAATTTGCTATGTATTCGGGCTCTTTTCTCATTTTTTAATAAAAGCGCCGCAATTTATTTAAAAAAAAGGAGATCCTACATACATAGTGAGTACTAGACAATGTTCTCAAAGGCCCAATATTCTTAACACATCACATGGGAAGTCCAAACTTGATCTCATACATCTATATGGATTAGTGTTAAATCTGGATATTCCAGACTTCCAGAATTGAGAGATATTGATTGGCGATTGGGCGAATTGCGGTCAGAACTCTCGGCTTAAAAAAGGAAGAGTTGGTTTTACTTCTTGAAATGATCCTTGAAGGGTCTGTAGTGATCGCGTGGGACTTAACGGTATCAGATATCGAAATGAGAGTTATATATGGAGAATCATTGAAAATGATAGTCGATAATATGACCAAATTATCAAAATCCATTTTATCGGCACAAGATATTTCGAGAGTATGGAGGAAGAGAAATAGAAAAAATACTGCTATTGCCTTAAGTTACGAGATATTTGTTATGTATCCGAATACATAAAATTATTCACCGAGTACCGGTGGAAAGTCAAGGTGAACGATGTGGAAGTGGCACAGTTATTCTTTGGAAAAATACCAAGTCCCTGGAGAGAAATGTAAATTCATGAATACAAGCCAACAACTGATATCAATATGGTTGCCAGAAGAATGCCATTTCTAAAATCCAAGTTATTAGAATTGTTGTTAGCAGCAACACTTTACAAGAATTACAAGGGATTAAGAGGAATCAATAAATTGGTTTCTATATGCTGTGCTGAAAATGACATCCCAACAGTGATGGAAGGTCATCCATAGAGACATAAGCAGAAGAAAGAAATAAGTCACTCTTATGCTCGTAGAAATAAGGGAAGGTACCCAGAAAGTTCTGGTCAAAACAAAATGCCCGGAGATATAAATAAAGACAAAGAATGGGGTCAAGACAAAGTCGAGGTGCGTTCTCAAACCAAGGAAGTACTAGCAGGATTCTAACAAAAAGAACTTTCAAACGAGCTCACACTAGAGCTAATGAGATTTTTAAAGATTATAATTATTGGACATTTGAAGTAAGATGACATATTTCACAAATTTCCTTGAAAATCAGAAAAGAGGAGCCAGACAGTTCGAAACAACTCCAGAGTTTGAAAAGGCTGTTTATTATCAAAACCTAGTACATGTATATCACTTTGAGGACATTCCCTCAGATGAAAGAATTTATGAAGAAGATATATACTCTGAAGATGAAAGTTGATCATATTCCGAATCATAATGAAAGGCAATTTCTTTAACAAGTGATAAGAGGGGATATGTCAAGATTCCTCTCTTATAAAATGGTTTCTCAGAAGATAATTATGAGAATAATGAAAGAAGAACCAAAACTCCAAATGTATGAAGGATTTACAATAGGGTCAATGAAAACAGACATGGATAAGTTGGGGTTGAGAAATCGGAAACACCATATTATCCACATAATTTTCACGGGAGAATTTATGATACCCATGGAATACAGAAGGAACCATATTAAGATGACACTAGTCCCCTACATAGAAATTCATGAGATTAAGAGTGGACTCGAAAGAGAAATGACAAATACACTTTCATGGATTCATATTGGAGCTATCAGAGTAATTATAAAATCAACCTTTAATGAAGGAGTTGGTTCGCTATTAAATCTCGCTGTCTTTGAAAAAAGAATACCAAACCTTATCTTGGAGAAATCACAGAAAATTTATACATGGAGAAATTGACATTCAATATTTACCCAATAATTGCATATAATTTGGCGGATCAAGATTTCAGTAGAGTTTTTACCCTTCATCAATAATTTAAGAGGCCAAATCTGATGACGGAAGGGAACAAACCCTATTTGATTACATACAAGATTTCCTATACGCTCTCAAATACTCATCATTCAGAAGTATTCTTGAGAAAGGAATTTATAGAAATACCAAGGATATTCGAGGACGTGGCAAAAGTCGTCTTACCGAGGATCATACAAACTCCAACAATGGGGGAGATTGACATGAGAATTCAAGATCGTCCAAACCTTAATAAATGCAAGAGTCTCATGATCGATCCAAGAAGAATGTTTTTATAACAAGACAGGATGATCAGTGGATCTCATTGGGAAGGCTCAAAAACCAGCCAAAGTACTCAAGCTCCTGATGTGTTCAAGACTACTGGAGAATTGAAGTGCCCAAAAGGATGGAGAGGACTAGAATGATATTCAACATTACATAAAAAGATAACATCTTTTCTTTGATTCTCTATATCACTTACAACAACCTACTATCAAGGAATCTTTAAGATCAGAGAAATCGAGATGGTGATTGTAGGAAGCTCAGGAAAACCCCTAGAGAAGCTAACTCTAGGGTTAGAGTTTATTGAGGAACACAAACCTTGGGAAAGACTGAGTGATGGAATGGGATTTACGGTGGGAGAAAAGAGATACAGAATCAGACCAGTTCATTTTCCATATATAATCGTGTAGGAATGATATATGAAAGATATCGTGCAAAGTATTTTGCAGCGTACATTGATTCAGGCGCATGAATTTGTACAGCTGAATCAGAAGTCTTTCCTAAAGAAATGAAAGAAGAATTATTCCCAGTGGCGGGAAGATATTTCTCTAAAAGGATTAGCGCCCTTAAAAGAGAAATCAAGCAAGTAAAAATGATAATGGGAGGAGAAAATGGTACAAGATTAAGACTCCACCGATCTATTTCCACGATACGAGAGCAGATATTTTGTTAGGAAATAATTCCCTACAGATATTTAAAACACTTATACAAGAAAATGAGACTAGAAGACTATTTCATAACCTCATGTGATCATAAGATTATAGTCCAGCGATTACAAGAGGCATTCCACAGAAAAACACCAATCAATTCTCGCAGTAAGCGTGGTGATGAAGGTAAACCTTGACACCCTAAAATAAAGGATCGAAGAAGGTATAGATATGAGATTATCCAACTATATAGTGAAAGCCTAAGAGGCCGTCAGGAGGAAATGATAAAAATACAAATGAATAATATTCTCAATGCCAGTCTAGACAAGAGATTATAGCTAAACACCACTATGGAGGAACAATTTCATTAGAAGATATTAAAAGAAAGATTCAAAAGAATTTTAATGAAGATCCTTTGGCATGGCGGGATAAGAATAAGCTCAAGGCATCCTTAAATGTGAGAGATAGAAAAGAGAACAATCTATATAGATATAGGCCTATCTTGATGATACAAGAAGATAGAAAGTGTATGCAACAAATACTTAAGGAACACATTGACCTTAAGTTAATTGAAACGTGCGTCTCTTCATATAACAATCCGTATTATTTGCTACATAACCATGAAGAAATAAAAAGAGGAAAACCAAGATTAGTTATTTATAATAAGAAAATTAATAACATCTTGGAATTCGGATACTATATTTCAAGTAGCGAGCATTTGGTAAATTGCATTGAAAATGCCAAAGTATTCTCCAAGTTCGATTGAAAATCTGGTTTTTACTAGATTAAGATGGAGGAGGAAAGTTCACAACCTTCTCCACACCAAAAGGACATTATATCTAGAATGTTATGCCAATGATCCTAGCAAATGCACCCCAGATATATCAAAGAAAGATGGATAATCTTTTTAAAGATTATTTCAGTTTCATGTTTGTTTACATTGATGACATTCTCATAACATCAACGAATATGAAAAGGCATCTAAAAAACTTGGAATTTTTCTCAGATGATTGCCACAAAGAAGGATTAATGCTTTTAGAGAAGAAAGCAGTAATTGTTACGAGAAAAATCAAGTTCCTTGGGATAGAAACAATAAATCTAGAATCATTAACAAAATTATGTTTTGGAAAAGATATAAGGATTTTCAGATATACTCAAGGATAAAAGGCAACTTCAAAGTTTCTTGGGAGTTGTTAATTTTATTGGGATGTTTATAAACAACCTAACACATTACATGAAATTTTCTAGTCCATTACTGAAAAAGGACGCTAATTTCAAATGGGTAGAAGAACACCAACAAAGGATTAAACAATTTAAGAAAGTTTGCAAACAGCTTCCCAAATTGACAATTCCAGACGATTATGATGAACTCGTTCTATATATAGATGCCAGTGATTATTGGTGAACAAATATTCGTACTAAAATGACACCAAAGGGAGAAGTGCGATGTAGATATTGCAGCGAACTACTTTTCAGATGGTGAAGCAAATCGATGGCATATCAACAAGAAGTTCTTTCAATTAGAAAGGCATTTAAAATTGGCCTTTATTTATGCAATCTAAAAATCTCACCTTAAAAATTGACAATTCTAGCGTATAACATTTTCTAAAAAAAATGAATCAAAAACAGAAAGTGTTAGATATTTAGATGGCAAGTTAAATGTCAATATTTTGATTATAATATTGTTATCATAAAATCTCATGAAATATTCTTGCAGACTTCTTAACAAGAGATGGAGGAATCAGAGAGTGATTCATTCCTCAAAATGGACAGTCATCTAAGAGAACATCTAGAGATACTTCAACGCGAATTTGATACATTGACTCTCAAAATAGAGGTAGACAAAGGGTTACAACGATTCGATCAAAAACCTATTTTCGATCTAATACAAGGTTGCGTACAAGCCAATGAACAATTATGGTAAGTAAGGAGAAAGATACTTCTCCGGGCTACATCTTCGATGGTGTAAAAGGAGACATTTTGAGTACATGTCTCTAAACCTGTAGCTGGGGATTCAAATACTCCTTACACGAGTGCAGAGGTAGAATCGTCTACAAATGAAATGCCTCAAGCTAAAATCAAACTCCGGATTCAAATCTCGAGAGTTCAAGTCAACCCATTGCCTCAAGGGTTAATGAGCAAGAGATCGATCTTAAGCCCGAGATAGGCAAATCTAACATTGATACTTATAAGATTTTGAAAATTTCTCATTTTCAGGTCTATCAGCATAGATGGGAGAGGCTGATAACCAGAGTAGGAATCAATTTAGCTAAATGCTTAGTTGATGTATCATGAAGATACCTAAGAGTGTGAATGATGCCAGAATCTCATCCACAAGATGTTAAATGCTGGTATGAACTCGGAGCCCTAGCATCGGTTTATATAAGATCACCAAGTTTCCCTCAAATACCACTACTTGCGAGATAGATACAAGATGTATTGCATGAGTTGGACGAATAACTCTCATTTCGCATGGGGTGATGTAAAAGAGTTATATTTCTTTAGTGCAGTCCCAGAACCAGGAAGAGGAATATATGAAGTGTTCCATTTCATCAAGCTTAAACGACCAAAAACAGAGGCCATGAAAATAATCAAGGCACCAACATCTGAATGAACTCCGTTAGTCTCATCTCTCATGGAAAATGATATGTTCACAAGAAGGGCATGTGAGTTTCGGGCCTGTCTCACGGTGATAGATAAAGTCACATTCCCATTCAAATTCTTCCAAAATACAATGAACGCGTCTTTCTTGTTAAATATAATGACAGGAAATACAATGAGGTTCACAGAAGATCTATTCGAGAAAATGAGAGCTCTTATGTGGAGTAAAAATCTACTAGGAAGTAAAGAAACTAGACAAAAATATTGCAACATAACCCACTTCCGGAGATGAGCAGATATAATATGACCACAATGCTCAAATCAGACGGAGCCAGAGTTTGATCAAGATCTAAACAAACCAAGACAAGTGGTCAGGACCACCAAAAATACGTTTTCCCCAGGGACAACAAAAGCCAAAAAAGTAAAAGTCTTCCCAACAAAGATAAAGAAAACATGTGACTTTTGGGTCCTCAAGTAACGTGCTTCTGCAAAGAGAAAGGTCCACCAGCTAGTAAAAGGACAATAATACGAGAATTTATTTATGCAGTGACATCAGTAAAATTACAAGAAATGTGAAGGTTGAATTTCGAACCCACCAAACTTCTATATATTCAGGAGTTGGAAAAAGCAGAAGGCCTCACTCATTTCCTTCGATTTTCTCATAATGAAAACTAGTACGAGTTTATGTGTGAAACTCAAAAATAAACAGCATTGTAATTTTTCTATTGAGAGTTTGTAATAATTTAAGTTTATGTATCTACAAGTGCAAGAATGTCCATGAGAGGCTAAAAGTTTTTTTCTTCCCAAAAGGAGATTACTAGTGTAATAAATTTTCTTGTAAGTTCTTAATAAAAGAGGCTTTTGCTTCAACATGTGCTCATAATACTTTAATTTATCTCTATAAATCAAAGTATCTCATACGCTTGAAGTAGGAAACGAACCAAGGTTGTGTTGATTAGTTGCTAAAGGATTCGGATAACTTTTAGTTCAGTTTCTTTTAAAGAAAGTTAGACAGTTAGGAACCTTTTGTAAAACGAACTAGGGGCGGTACTTTTTCGGCAGCTGGCGTCGTAACCCATTTCACCGGGGGCCAATTTGGTCAAATAGGGGTATGAAATTATGAGACATTTTAATTTTACGTAATCATGCTGAACCTGATATGGTCGAAATGGACTATTTCCATTTAAGACATAAAATAAATTGGATATATATAAATATTTTACTATAGAAAAATTTGGACACTTATTAAACTAAAGATTTCATTTATGCAATAAGTGACCCACATGAAACAAGTGGTCCCTCTTGTTTAACCCCGTGAAGGGGGTGATGATAACATACGCTAATGGAGGTGAATAAATTCACATTCTATTTTAGGTGTATGCTAAGTAAATTTAAATTCTCGAGATTGATGCAATATCCAGTCAATCACGTCAGTTAGGTAAACCACACCAAAGAATGGCTCAACCTTATGGTACACAGATGAAGATTTGAACTTGAGAAAATTGACCTCAAGTTCTCACTCTAATACACTAGGCCACCCATGATAGACGTTTTTGTGTGTGTTTTCTAAGTATATCAGAGTGCATATGTGTCTTTTAGTGTGTAGCAAATAAAGGTTTCTTACTTTGATAGAGTTCGATGATTTCCTCTCCAAAAACATGATTCCTTTTAATGGTTCGCCCTATTTTTTGCTCCCAAGCAACAACCAATCTAATTGAGAGACGATATTTTATGTCTGTAGATAATGACTTTATTGGCAACACGAGGACCATTTGCCATTTTCAATGTGTAAATCGCAACATCATCTTCATAGTTCCACACTGCTGCACATTAATAAGCACGATAAATTTAATACTAATGTAGAAATATAAATAGTATCTCGCATGATTTAAATTAGCATAATATATAATATAATATAGCTGTTCATAAGTTCCCACTTAGGGAATTGGTTCTCATATGATCTTTAAACCCCATACTCCCCCCTCTTTATATTTTATATATATATATATATATAAATATATATATATATATATATATATATATATATATATATATATATATATAGGGTTGGGTTCAAATGAGAACCCGTCATTATATGTGAACCTAGGGACTCATCTTGACCATTAGATTGGATAATCTTGATGGTTGAGATCATGACATGTCAGCATGGTAATAATGTAAAAAAATACATTAATTAATTAAAAATGGTATTTTGGACATATATCAACGTTTACAAAGAGCACTACATTGTTCTTTAGAAAGCACAATAGATTAAGAAAAAAAACACTACGATTGTATACAAAAAGCATTGCAAATTTCGTCTATAAACTGCAAATTCAAAATTTTGAAATGAAACTCAAATCTTCAACAAACCATAACTTTTTCAAATTTTATTCGTTTTGAATGAAATATATATCAAATTAATCACATTCTCAAGATCTACAATTTAAGATACATATTGCATGTTTTAAAATGTAAAAAAAAAAAAAATATATATATATATATAATTAAATTAAAAAAACTGGACTGATTTTAGCACTACAGTACTGTGTAAAAAGCACAATGAACCTGGACATATAATTGCACTGTGCAATATTAGATCTAAGGCCAGGATTAGTCCCTAGGTTCACATATAATGACGGGGTTCTCATTTGAACCCAATCCTATATATATATATATATATATATATATATTAATATATATATATATATATATATATATATATATATATATATATATATATATATATATATATATATATATATATATATATATATTTATATATATTAATAGTAGAGAAATCCTTGTACAAGTGTGTGTATTGATTTGTACATATTTGTATTGTGATTTTCGTGTATTTCTGCATCGTGTGTTGTGTGCTTTTACGTGTTTTAGTTTATCTTTTCATCGTTTTTTCTTCTTTTTGATTTTTTTCATCTCGTTTGGTGTTTAATGTGTTTTTACTTTATTTTATATAAAATAATCTTAAT
>BMAC01000292.1:338031-365819 GCA_014905375.1 Phtheirospermum japonicum | reverse complement strand
AATGATATCTAATATCAATTAGCTAACTAACCATATAATTAAAAAAATAATAATTCTTCCACTAATCATCCGACTCTTTCAAAATAAAGAGTATGACTTGGTATCAATTACTTTTAACACTCTTATATATTTAAATTATATGCAAATATATAATATAAATTATTTTTATTTTAAAGTTTTTAATTATTCTAGTGAGCTTCTACAATTAGGCCTACTAGAAAATTACATGGACATGGACTTGAAATTCAACTATTTAAGTAATTCAAACAATTAATTAATTCCATGGGTTTAAATTAATCAATCCAATTGACTAATTTAATATATTCATTTAACTGCGACTGCCAATCAAATTAGATTTAATTACATAATCAAATTTTATTATTAAATATTAAACCCAATACTTGATTTAAATTTAAATCTCATTAATTAATCTAAATTAATTAATTTTTCCAACTATTGAAGTTTTCAATCTTGAATGTCAACTACCAAAATTATATGTGACCCTTTTATGTTCACGACTAACACTAGCAGTAGGCTTACAACTTTTGTAAATTTATAAATAAGAATTTATTATATTAATTAATCTAATTTAATTAATTCTCTTGAGATTAACTTTTTAATTTCAAGAACATACAAATCATGGCAACATCTAGCAAGTAGCATGACTATCCAGTGTTAAGTGAAATAGCGAGCAAACCTATTTCAATTGCAAGTCCATACATGTATGATCTTTTCGACAACTAGCTGTCCGATTAAATATTGGGCATGAATTTATAAGTCGAAACACAATTGGATTAATAATTATAATTTCATTTCAAGTTTAAGTAGTTCATTTATGAATCATCATCGTGCTCTGCTCAAGGTTTTTGAATCATGAACTATTAAAATTCATAGGATACTCCCTTGTCCGTAGACAAGTATCGAATTCTGTATTGGCTATAGACAAACCTCCATGCACATCGATACAATATCCAAAATACCCCTTTACAGCTGTCAAGCAATCAAAAGATAAATCTAATCATTGCATGATATGCTCAAGGCTATCATCGTGCCTCAAGTCAAATGATTAATTATGTACTATTACAATACGTAAATTCTTATTCGACATACAAATCTTCCAGTTAAGAATTTCCATCAAGTCATGTTCAATGAACTTGTTCTCCAACAAGCACCCACATATATGCACTCGATCCATAATGGCGCCGCCTCTACCAACGATCTCTCTAACCAGGTGGTATCGCCTCAAGATGTGTTTGGATTTTGGATGAGATCTGGGCTCTTTTGCTTGCTCTATATCCCCATTGTTGTCACAATAAATTATTATTGGATCAACATCAGACGAAATTATATCCAACTCTTGGATAAAGTTCCAAACAGCCTCTTTTGCTGCATCTGCTGCAACAATATATTCAGCCTCTATAATAGAATCTGCAGTCGTCTCTTATTTGGAACTTTTCTAATTGAATCTCTTCCATTCAAGGTGAGATTTTCTAAAATTAAGTTAAAACCATAAATTAGCAATAACCAATCAACCATAAAATGTGACTACGAGATTATTTTTATAATGTTCAACTAAATGCCAAGAATTTTTAATTTTTAATTTTTTATAAGTTATATAACAAAATCAAACACCTATAGTAATATAACAATATACTTTGTTCGGAAAGGGAAAAAAAAGGGAGGGGGGGGGGGGGGGGGGGGTATATAGAGAGGGGTAGATCGAGCAGAAGAGAAGAGAGAGGAGTGCGATGTAGGGTTCTTCGTTCGAATGCTTTAGGTTCTATTTATCTCCTTTCATATTATTCTATTTATCTTCTTTTATAAATTTTAAATAACAATAAATAAAGAAAAAATAAAAGTGAAGGGGAAACTCAAAAAATAAAATAAAAGGCAAGCAATTATACTGAGGCATCCGCCTTAAATGCCTCAAGGCGTATGCCTCAACACTTTGAGGCGCACGTTCCCACATAGGAGTTTGATGCGCCCGCCTCGAACCGAATTTCCCAAAACCATTTTGGGGCGCGCCTTGAGGCTTATGACTCGGCCGTTTTTTTTTTTTTAAATATCATAATTGTTGGATCCTTAATCCAACATTGGGCTTATATGTGAAATAATTATATGTTATGAACTGTCAAATAAAGAAGCCTAATTAAAAGTGATCAAATAAAAGTTAAGGTATTGGGTTTTAATGTATCAAATAGGATGTGGGACTTTAATGTGTAGATACTCAATGGTTTATCTATTTTAATGATGGGCTAAAATAGATAAACCCTAGATGACTCAAGTATATAAGGGTTATGGTCCCTAGGTCATATGTATCATTATCAACTATTCTATTCTGTATCCTATCGTTAGAAGAGAACATATAGAGAAAGCTAAATGGTTCTCTAAAAGGATTGGATACGTATTGCTCTAGAAGGTCAAACCCCAAATTCAATCACTTATGGATTCAAGTACGCTTCCGTATACTAACTTATGATTCTTAATAATTTAATATGATAGTTCCTCGATTATAGCGATGGCTTTCGCTAAAAAATATTATCTAACAAGAGTTATCAGAGCCGATCATGTTGAATTATTGAGAATTGTCGAACTTTTAAACATAAAAGGGAAAACATAAAGCTGTAAATATGAAAGCTAAAGAACATATTATCCTCATTAGGGCTCTACAATTCAATGCGGCTACACAGGTTGTATGAACCATTAAATAGTAGTAGGAATAATCTAGAAGGGCCTCTACGTGTCCACAAACTATTGGTTCATACAATATGACAAAATACAACAACCTAAACCCTAGCAAGCAACGGTCATGCAAGTTGGCAGACTGCACAGCTGCCTTCCTTGTCCTGATGTGATGCATAGTCATGCATGGGCCTTCCTTTTGGTGCTGAGGTGTTATGGTGATGTGTGTGGCTAGCTGGAGTGGTGTGATGATGTATGATAATATGCCCCCTCAATTGGAGAGAGTATTTGGAAAGAATAGTTAAGCGCTTTCAAAATTTCTCGAACAATTGTCCACTCAACGGTTTTGTGAGGATGTCTGCTGTCTGATCAATGGAGGGAACATGATGAACATTAACCTGTCTGTTCCTGATCATGTCTTTGATGAAATGAATGCCCAGTTCCAGGTGTTTTGTTCTCTGATGATGAATAGGATTGTAAGCCAAAGCAATAGCTCCCTGGTTGTCCAACCAGACTGTTGGTATGCTCTCAGTTTGTATATGAATTTCCTTCAATAATGTTTGTATCCAAATGATTTCACATGCAGCAGTGGATAACCCTCTATACTCAACCTCTGTACTGGACCTGGAGACCTTTCCTTGTTTCTTTGAGCTCCAACTGATTATGTTATTGCCTAGGAACACACAAACACCTGAAGTGGATTTTCTGTCATCTATATCCGAGGCCCAATCTGAATCTGCAAAGGCCCTGAGGTGATTTGTCTAATTGTGTGAAAAGGTGATTCTATGGTCAATAGTGACTGATAGGTATCTGAGGATCCTCTTATTAGCTCTCCAATGCAAGTCTGTTGGAGCTTGCATAAACTGGCTAATCTTGTTTACACTGAAGCAGATATCAGGCCTTGTTATGGTTGCATATTGCAATGCCCCCACTATTTGTCTAAACAGCTTGGGATTGACCATGGGCTGACCTTTATATTTTGACAATGGAGGCTTTGATACCATTGGTGTGGAAAGTGCCTTGCAATTTACCATCCCAGCTCTATTCAAGATTTCTTTTATGTATTTCTGTTGGGATAGAAACAGGCATTGGAGTGTGGGATGAATTCAATGCCAAGAAAGTAGCTGATGTCTCCAAGATTCTTAAGGGAGAAGGATTGAACAATTTGATCAATGATGGACTGAATGTGTGCCTGATTGTTTCCTATTATTAAAAGGTCATCCACATAGGCCATAACCAGGATAATGCTACCTTGTGATGATATGTAATATAATGAATTGTCAGCCTGTGAGATTCTAAAGCCAAGAAGTAACAACACACTACCTAGTTTGCTTGACCAAGCTCTTGATGATTGTTTCAATCCATATAAGGATTTCTGCAACTTACACACTGTCCCTGGTGGAGCATACTCTTCAAAACCTGGAGGAAACTGCATGTATATGTCAACATCTATATCACCATTTAAAAAGGCATTGTCAATGTCTATTTGCCTAGTTGACCAATGGTTGGAGACAGCAATAGAGAGAATGGTTCTGATTGTTGATGGCTTGATAACTGGACTTAAGGTTTCTTTGTAATCAAAACCAGGCTCCTGTGTGTATCCTCTAGCCACAAGCCTTGATTTACATCTTGTCACAGAGCCTTTAACATCTCTCTTGGTTTTGAAGATCCATTTGCAGCTTATCAACTTTTTGTGAGGTGGGAGGGAGGTGACTGTCCATGTATTATTTTTAATCAAGGCTTGAAATTCTGTATTCATGGCCTGTTTCCAATGTAGATATTTGACTGCATCCTTGTGAGATTTAGATTCAGTCAAGGGATCCTCTTGCATCATATAGGCCTTTGGCTTTCTGATTCCTGCTTTCAGCCTTGTGGTCATGGGATGTGTGTTTTGTTCCATGTCTGTTTCCTACATAGGATTGTTAGCAACATTTGATGCAGGTAAACCACTATTCTCTATTGGCAAATCAATAGTTATTTGACCAATTGGGATGGATGTTGGGGAAGAGGAACTTCTTTGTGATGATGTGGAGTGGGTATGGGAAGCATGGGGTGAAGGGAGGTTATTTTGTGGATGTGAAGGTTCTGAAGATGAAGGTGAGGAGAATGTTGATGAGGATTGAGTAGTGGGAGGGGGTAAAGGGGGGTTTGGTATAGATGACAAGTCTGAATTTGGTATTGTTAATAATGGTGCCTGATGGACTTGTTCAGGTATTCTATAATGTGAGAGTTAATTATGATGAATATATGGGAAAGTAGTTTCATCAAACACCACATGTCTGGTTATAATGACTTTGTATCCTTTGTGGGAGGGACTGTAACCTAAGAAGGTACTCTTGGTGCTTCTGAGTTGTAATTTGTGCTTGTTGTACTGCCTGAGATGAGGGTAACAAAGGCATCCAAAGATTCTTAAGAGATGGTAATCAGGTTTCTTTTTGAACAAGGTTTGGTAGGGTGTTTTGTAATTGAGCAGTTTGGAGGGTGTTCTATTGATTAAGTACACAGCACTGGTGAAGGCATCATCCCAGTGTGTGTTGAGAACTTGAGAGTGTGCTAACATGGATAATCCAACTTGGACTATGTGCCTATGCTTCCTTTCTACAAGGCCATTCTGTTGGGGAGTGTATGGGCAAGACATTCTGTGGATTATTCCATGTTTGAGGAGATATGGAATGATAGGTTTGAATTCAGTTCCTCCATCACTTTGGAGAATCTTGATGGACTTTTGAAACTGTGTTTTGATGAGAGTATGGAAATGTATGAAGGCTTGTGTTGTGTCAGACTTGGCCTTTAGTAGATAAAAACATGTATATCTAATTTTGTGGTCAATGAAACTAACATAATATGAAAAACCATTGAATGACTTGACAGGGGAGGGTCCCCATAAATCAGTGTAAATAAGATCAAAAGGAGCATGAACGTCAGTTGTGGATGAATGAAAGGCAATTTATGAGATTTAGATTCCATACATGCAAAACACAAGGATTTGTTTTTATTACAGGAAAAGGAAATATTACAATAGGATAGAGCCTTTTTTACAACATCCATAGATGGATGACCTAGCCTATAGTGTCATGTAGACAAGTCTAAGTCTTTATTGGAAACAGATGTAGATAAAACTTCAGGTTTCTGATAGGAAAAAGGTAGATGAGTCTGGATTCTGAGTTGTGAGGAGAGTAAAGTGATATAATCTATCTTTAAGCACTCCTTTGAGAAGAGGGAGCCCTGTTTAAATTGCCTTCACAACACAAAAGTCAGGGTGAAACTCAAAGAAAACATTGTTGTCCTGAGCAGATTTTGATACACTAATAAGGTTCTTTTTGACATGTGGAATATGTAAAAGGTTTCTGAGGTGAAAATTATGGGGAGAGCTACTGGATTGGTCAAAAACTACAGAATTACCAATGTGAGATATAGGCATACCTGCACCATTTGCCACCTGGACAGTCTCATTGCTTTGGTTCTCAGTGGCTAAGTTGAGGTTGTTCATGTCATAGGTCATATGGTTGGTTGCCCCTGAATCAGGATACTAGCTATTCACTGAGATGGAGTCTTGAGGGCCAATGTTTGCAATGTTAATAGAGGCATCAGGTTGATATGAACTATTGGAGGACTGAGAAAAAGTCTTATTTGCAGTGTTGGTAGGAGAGTAGCTCATATCCATCCTATAATAGCACTTATCCGCTATATGGTTGTTGTAATGGCATATTTGGCACCTTGATCTTTCTCCTCTGTAACCAAATCTACCCCCTCGACCTCTATAGGAACCATATCTGCCTCGAACTGATCCTCTACCTGCTCCTCCTCTCATATTTCCTCCGCCTCTTTGAGAAGAAGATAGTCAAGAATTGGGGCCCTGAGTGATAAGATTAGCAGAGAATGATGTGTCCTGTCCAGGTGAATCTGTGACCTCTAGCCTGTTTTCAAAGCTCAAGAGTATGGAGTGTGCTTCTCTGAGGCTACATGGGCTTGATCTTGAGGTAATTGACACAACAACTGGATTATATTCTGATCCTAGGCCAGATAGCAGGTGCAATACTTGATTTTGTTCTCCAGTGGCTGCTATAAGGTCACAGCAAGATTTCACCTTGTTGATGTCGTCCCTCATGGATAAGGCTCCTTTCTTCAGTGATTGCAGCTGCATCTTGTATTGCATTGCCTTGGCATTGCTCTCATTGGCAAAACTTATTTGTAATGCCTCCTAGATTTCATGTGAAGTGGTAAGGCCAACTGTTGTGACAAGCACAGATTTAGAGAGGGATGATAGGAGCCATGAGGCTAACAGTTGGTCTTGTTGAATCCAGATAGAGTGAGCTTGATTTAAACGAGCCTCATTTGAATCATTCAAGATGAACTGGTCTGGGACACTGTGGGTGCCATCAAGAAAACTGGACAGCCCATAACCTCTCACGGCTGTTAATATTTGCTGCTTTCAGATTAAATAGTTGTTATCATTTAACTTTGTGCTTATGAGTTGGCTTTGAAGCTTAATAACTGGATCTGGTATGATTGGGGTGGGAGGAGGGTTTGGTTGAGACATGCTAAGTAAGAAAAGGTAAGATTCAAGGGTAATAAACTAGAGGCTGCTTTTTGTGGACAACTTTTGCAGCAAGAAAGTGACTGATCATAACCATTACCATGGCTTTGGTACCATGTCGAACTTTTAAACACAAAAGGGAAAACATAAAGCTGTAAAATGAAAGCTAAAGAACATATTATCCTCATTAGGGTTCTACAATTCAATGCAGCTACACAGGTTGTATGAACCATTAAATAGTAATAGGAATAATCTAGAAGGGCCTCTACGTGTCCACAAACTATTGGTTCATACAATAAAACAAAATACATCAACCTAAACCCTAGCAAGCAACGGTCATGCAAGCTGGCAGACTGCACAACTGTCTTCCTTGTCCTGATGTGATGCATAGTCATGCATGGGCCTTCCTTTTGGTGCTGAGGTGTTATGATGATGTGTGTGGCTAGCTGGAGTGGTGTGATGATGTATGCTAACATGCCCCCTCAATTGGAGAGAGGATTTGGAAAGAATAGTTAAGCGCTTTCGAAATTTCTCGAACAATTGTCCACTTAACGGTTTTGTGAGGATGTCTGCTGTCTGATCAATGGAGGGAACATGATGAACATTATCCTGTCTGTTCCCGATCATGTCTCTGATGAACATTGGGCTTTTAAACACGCTGCATCAGTTGTGGGATTAAAGGAAACATTAATCGAGAATCTTTATGAATGGTTAATATGAGGTCATTATGTGAATGCAGTTTAAGGACACAAATAATGATGCTTTAATGATAATATGCAATTTTATCTTTCAATTAGAATTTATTTATTAATTCAATATAAGGTTAATTTTTGGCAGTTTGCAATTTTATCTTTCAATTAGATTTTATTAATTAAACAGACCTTGAATGATAAAATAAATTTCTAGATTTAATTTGGTTTTAGATTTTAAATTTTAAATTCAAATATTGGTATGGTTTATATATTTTAAGATATAGTAATTGAAGCAACAATGTCACAAAAATGACCTCTTTTGTGGAAATTAATTTATTTCAAAATATAAAAGGTTGTTGATTCGAACTTTTGTGTTCCTACTTTTATAAATATTTGTCAATTATTTAAAAGTTCGCTCGCAAGAGTACGAGTTTGCATGTAGGTTGGTAAGTTAAACCGAGTCGATCTCAAGGAACATGCAATCGGAATCTCAATTGTTTATTTAATCACATAGTAACACGAAAACTTGTACAATTTGGGGGGTTTATTTGTTTTGATTATCTAAGAATTTAAAACGCAATAACATCAATGAAAACTAAATAACTAATTAACCAACTATAAATCAGTATCATGAATTATCTTCTAAGGAATCAATCTAAAAAGCATGCACGAATCTAAAAGCATGAAACTCTACAAAAATAACTAGCGTAAACGCAAGGCAATTATCATGAACCAAATGTAAACGAAATCAAATAACATGAACGAATTAAATAGCATCAAAGCATGAACAATATTAAATCTCCAATAACCAAACATTAATAAAACTGAACTAAGATGAAAGATTACGAATCCATGTATCAAAAGTAACTAAAGTTTAAGGCATAAAATAAATCAAGAACAATAATAAAAGAAACTACTTAATCGCATGAATTAAACTAAGAAAACAATTAAAAAGTTTAGAATACTTATTGGAACTTAAGAAGTGCAGTAATTTCTCCAGCTATTTCGGAGAAATCGTGTAGATCTTGGCCGAAAACTGAATCACGAACTAAAAATCAGAGCTTAGAACTTGTGACTCTTGAATCTTCGATCTTGATCTTATATTATGATATGAGATGTAAAGGTGTGTTGTTTTTGAGCCTAAGGACCGAAAATAAGGTTATGGTGGTGACATGTGTCTTTTGGGACGGATTAAGAGAGGGGTTTATGTAGTTTTTCCATGTCTTGGAGCACAAGTTAGGGTAAAAACGCGTTTCTGGGCAGGTAACGGTAAGACTTAACGGTATGAGTTACCAATAACTATACCTTTAACCCTCTCTAAGTAGTCTCTGCCCATCCGTAGTGGTGTTGGTAGCGGTAAGAAAGTAATCATTAAGTATACCGCTAAATCTCTCTGTCATTTCCTAACGGTGTAACTAACGGTATAAAGATACAGCTAAGGATACCTTTTGTTTGGTCTGGGAGCTCTCTGTCCATCTTCAGAGGTAAGGTAACGGTGATGGTAACGGTAATGAGTACCGCTAACTCCCAATTTTTCTACTTCTTTGCCGGAAAGATCGATTCTCATCTCTTACTCATTAAACTTCGTCTCTTATGCGTCGAACTCTTCTGGTTACTTAGCTATAAGATGAAAAGCAGAGAATAATCACCTATTTGCCTCAATTTAGATCACAATACGGTATAATAAGTTGGAAGTATAAAATTACGTAATTAAGCTTAATCTACCCAACTTATACCAAAAACAAAAACCTAACTAAAATACTAATAAAAATAAGGACAAGTATGTGTTAATCAACTACCCCACGCTTAATGGTTTGTTCGTCCTCGAACAAATGATAGATTGAAAGAATAACCAAACTGAAAATAAGTTCAAGCAATGAGTCGTGTCGTGCTACATAGGTAATTTTGAAAATATAGATAAATGCAACGCAACCTCAAACGCTCGACCATTATTACATTTTCTCTTCTTAAACAATTCATGCGTCCTCACGAATGGTAATATTTAAGGGTGTACGCTCAAGCACTCAATAATTTTTATAAGGACATGTTTACACTCAATTCATCAAAATACAAGCATGGTAAGCAAGCACTGAAAATAAAATACTTCTCCATCGCATTTAAGTGTGTAACCAACAATGAATCGAAAAAGGTCTTTTCGGGTTGTAATGTAGGCTCTTTGGACGGGTATGGAATGTATAAGTCGTGTGGTTAA
Source organism: Phtheirospermum japonicum (assembly GCA_014905375.1). NCBI lineage: Eukaryota > Viridiplantae > Streptophyta > Magnoliopsida > Lamiales > Orobanchaceae > Phtheirospermum > Phtheirospermum japonicum. Next base: position 355,696 of record BMAC01000292.1, on the reverse strand, counting down.
CTCACGATCTAACGTGATCAATAACTCACCAAAGTATTCTAATCACTAAGCAATGTGCTTCACCTCGCTCAAAATAAAACGTCACTAAACACTCATAACGTAGCCTTGAAACTTAGGCTATTTCTCAACTCGCACCCCAACACCGACTGTTGCTCAAACCACTTAAATTTTTTAGAAGCTTATGATATGCTTTTTCTTTCGAACTCAACTATTGCCTTTTAACATTTAGGCTTCATAAGAAAAATCAATACTAAACAAAAGACTTTATAAGCATAGACAATGACTCAACAAGATTCCCTATCATTTTTATTTATTTTTTATATTTTTTTTATGATGGATGGTGATCCTTGCACTTATTACAATATTTTTTCATAAATCCCTGATAAAGTCTCCAAAACACAAATAACCAATAAAAGTAACTAACTCCTACCCCACACTTTTAATGATCGTAGGAGACTAAAAAACACTCATGGCTATAGGAAATGGATTATTTGGCTATGATTGGCTCATTCGGAATTTATAGTGGCTAATATATGGATATGACCGGAATAAAAGTTTTTTTATGCCTTAACGTCATGTTCAAAGCTATCTACATACAGCGATTTCAAAGAGATCTCAAAACAGAACTCACCCAAGTACATGCAAAGATGATAAACACTCAGGCTACTCACTGGCTTTTGTATGAAACGTTTTGAATTGACGCTGCTTTTTGGGTTTTGCGAAATCATTAGCGTCCAAGTACCATTTTATAATATATAAATAATAATTTTGAAATATTTTATGCACTTATACACGCTCAAAGACAAGAACATCAAATCATACTTAGTTAACTTCGTCAGGCAAGCCAGACAAACACAATTCAACGCAAAAATAACAATTAATCGTGAGAAGTTACTAATTATTATAGGCCATAAAAATTCAAATTGCACTTTATAACGAAATACAAATCATACTCGACCCTCCCCCTCCCTCAAAATTTGGCAATCTCCAGATTGCCATAAACACAAATAAAATTAAATGAAGTGAGGAGAAGAAAAACTTCCCTGAAAACATAAAAAGGTCGAGTCGCTCATGTCGATGTCGTGCAATTTGCCATCATCTCGAATCTCGTGATTGAAATTGTCCCTTAACAAAAACTCCGAAAATAAAATAAAAATAAAAAGTGCAAACAAAGAAAAATAAAATCATTGTCCAACATAAAATAAAAATGCAAATAAAACATCACTGCTACGGTGGCATATGATAATGTGGACCCTGGAGGGGGGCATCGTTCGGAGGTGGAGCAGGAGGCCATTGTCCCATAAATCGAGCAAAGTCGGCCGTCAATTTGGTCAACATCTCCCTGTTGGCCTCGCTCACCTCTCTACCTCGGCGAGCCTCCTCACGTCCTAAATGGGCCTCTCTATGCCCATGTCTAGCCTCCATCACTGCCAACCTCGTGTTCTCGTTCGCCTCACGAGCCTCTTCAAAGGCTAGGCGTGCATCCGTCTTAGCTGCCTGGTCATCGTACTCAACACCGGAGAGTCTATCATAAACATTAGTCTTGAACTCTCTATAATCAGTCAAGTAGGCGTCGAACTCAGGCCGACCCCACTGTGACGACTCTCCAGTCGAACCAAACGTGGGCCCATCATAATGCCCAGCATCTCCCTCATCAACCGCTCGCTTCTCCTCACGAGCCTCATTCTCGTCACTCTCCTCAACGTTCTTCCACAATTGCGTTATCGGACGTGTCTCTCCTCTCTGTCGCCCGGGGACTCGAACTATACGTCACAAAAGTGATAGTGGCTGACAGGCGTGCTCAATGTCATTGTCCCTCGGTGCATATCCGCACACCTCGACAATGTCCGTGATAAGAATACCGTGCGACATAGGAACCAGGCTCATGTCACTAGTCTTCTTCATCCTCTTCAAGTACTTAATAATCAAGGGGTAGATTTGAACAAGTTTCCCCTAAGTCATGCACCACAGGGCATACAGCTCGTCCCTGTTAATCAACGTCGGCTTCTCCTTGGCGATCACACATCAAGCCAAGAATCGGTATGCGGCGAAAAATGCATTATCTTTCACTATCCTGAGGGGGTATTGACTCCTCCCCTCATTTCTCGGATACGAAATCTCTGCCCAAAACTCCTGCTCGTTATAATGACAGTCTCATTCACGGAGCGTTAGGCGGCCTTCAAAACCAAAATGGCTGTGATCATCTCAGCAGTAATATTGTACTCTTTGCCCCTGAATTGACATGTCAATGTGTTATCGGCCATGATCTCAAAAGAAGTGTAAAACCCGAGCATCATTTGCTCGTAGGCCGGGACTTGAATCCGAGCCCATTGGATGCAGTTGAGGTTGTTGATATACCCAATAAATCTTTCGGCGAAAGGATCACCTTGGGCCACCTTATTCATCTAGTAATCTACGTCGATGACCACCAGATTCAAAATCAACCGGTTCAATAATGGATTATGTATATCGACTTCATCGTCGTAAACCTTGAACCGAGATCTAATCGTTCTTTGCACGTTCCTTCTCGTGTTGTGTGATGATGAGGCCATGATATCGGAATGAAATAACAAGTTGCCGAATTATGGCTGTACAATGGTCAGAATGCGACCTTGCAAACGGTTCTCAACCTTCGAAATATCTGAACCGGAAGAGCACTTAGCGGTTAGGCCTAGCTGTAAGCCTAACTATTACTTATTATCGCTAGGTATAGCGGTACGCTAGCGGTTACTAGTACTGTTACTAATACCGCTAGCACTTTTGTCCAACAGTTTATGTGCAGAAAATTACCGGCAGCCCTTTGAGCAAGTTCTACTCAAATAATCTACTATAATACACCTGCAATCCCAACCAGACAGTTCAAAGAGGATGAAGTTCAGCCACGCTTACCTTAAAATGCGAAGAAATCCGGAGTTTGAAAACGGAATCTGCAGCGGCTCTGCCGTTGTGCGTTCGGTGTTGGATGTTTTGATCATTTTTGCTCGAACTAAAATGTTGATTTTGCTGGGTAGTGGCGATCCCTCTCAAATTGGCAGCGGTATGCCCTAGTTCTAACGATTTGGAAAATAACGATTAACCCTAAAAATTCTCTGATTTATACATACTCTGGACCGGGCTTTTAATTAGTTAGCGGTAAGGCATAGCGGTAAGAGTAACCGCCATCCAGTACCGCTAGTTGTTCAGCTGGAGACTAACGGCGATTCTAGCGGTGAAGGTACCGCTAAGTCACCGGTAAAATGGTAAAACTGGAAAGTCTCACAAGAAAAATTTAAATCGTCCAAGGAAAATTAAAAACTAAAATAAAGATGAAATGTACGAAATTAAGATTTTATTAATTCTTGACTCGTGAGTCTTAGACAATGGAATTGAATAAAATTGAAATTGCAATAAAATAAACTAGGTAGAATAGGATAACAATCCTATGACTCAATAATAACTTAATTAAAAACTTATGCATAGATAATTAGCTAATCGGAAACGTCCTAAGGGTTAAGGGGAGTTACTTCCGTAGCGCATATTCTCGAGCTCGTCAATTCTTTCGTTAGCCTCTTCCAGATGCTGCTTCCAATATCTTATGTTCCACTCGTGCACTACGTTGCCCTCCTCAAGATTTCCAATTTGGGCCTCCAACTCGTGGACTCGACGTTGGAGTGCGAACTTTTCTCCTCGAATCTCGTAATTCTCATGCAGGAGGTCCACACCGTCTTGCGCTGCCTCCAGACAATTTGGCCTCCCTATCAAGGCGCTTTTGTCTAATGGAAATTTCTTTTGCAAAAGTGGCTTCGTTCCACAGAAACCTAGTATTTTGAGTTGTTAGTTTCTCAATCTCCTCTCTAGCCATGAGGAGTTGATCGTGAAGCTCGTCTATGGTAACGTCACTCTCCTTTGGGTCACCTTTCCCTCGTTCGAGATTACACTTTGCTACCTTCAATTCCTTAATTGCTCCTTTTAGTTGGGAAATAGTGTTTCTCAACCCCGTATTCACCTCTCCCGCTTTCTGCAAACTATCTTCTAGTGCGTTGATCTTGAAGTTGGTATTGACTTCGTCTAGTTTGAAGCTATTATTCATGGCTTTCACCTTCTCAATTTCACCTTTCATCTTAGCCAACTCTTCTTCGTGCTCCCTTCTCGAAATCCACCTTTGTTCGTGGTTGTTAGTGGCTTGTGGGATTGGCCTCATGGTGTTGGAAGATTTTGATAATTTTAGGTGTAGGGAGGTTTAGAATAAAAGAGAGTTGTGAAATATAGGATGTCTAAGGGGTGGTTTATATATGAATTATTGGCTCTTGAAAATAGGAGTCCTAGAATTTTCCCAGTTTTAATTAAGGTAGGAGACATTAAGCTTACCTATTCAATTTAGAACTCCCTTAAGGTAATAGATCTAGACTTAAAACTCAGCCAAAATTTGTGCAAAATAATACCATAAATTTACTTACATGGTGGGACTAAGATTCCCAAAAATCACAGCTCAAATCTTTCCAAATTCTGCAGAGTCGGTCACGGTAACGGTTACTCTAGCGGTAAGGGTTACCGCTAGACATATCGTTAAATCTGCTGCTACTCCCTAGCAGAGTCTCAATGGTTATAATGGTCGCTAGTTACACCATTACACCCTTCCATTTCCAGCTAGCGGTAGTTTAACGGTTTGATTATCATCGTTACGCCTAGTATGCTAATGGTAAGAGCTAGCGGTACGGGGTCTCTGATTAGGCGAATTTCAAATTATTTCTTCACATCAACATCGCGTAAACGTACCACGACAAAGACTCGATTGTAAAATAAAATAAAATAACAGAATGCTAAAAAAGGTAATTAAAGAAGGAAAATAATACAAGTGCTTGGGTTGCCTCCCAAGAAGTGCATCTTTTAACGTTGCTTGCTCGACGCGAATGTTAGCAATTATTTTGTAATTGGAGGTGGGTCCACCAACTTCAGCACCTCACGATCTTGATTCGTTGCTGTTTCGTCATGATATAGCTTAACTTGGTGTCCATTTACTTGGAATGTTGCATCCTTTTTCTCATCGTACAGAGTGAACGCTCCAAAATTATTGATTTTTTTGATCATAAACGGACCAATCCATCTTTACTTGAGCTTACCTGGAAAGAGCTTTAATCGAGAATTATAGACTAAAGCTAACTTACCTTCCTCCAATCGTTAATAAAAAATTTTACGATCGTGACGTATTTTCGTTATCTTCTTTTGCCTCCAGGAGTCATCATAAGATTCGTTTCTGAATTCCTCGAGTTTGGTCAATTCCAATTTCCTATACTCGCCTGCTTCATCGTGATTCATATTCAGTTGGCGGATGGCCCAACTTGCTCGGTGCTCTATCTCAACGGGCAGATGGCACGCCTTCCCATAGACGAGTCGAAATGGACTCATACTAAGTACTGCTTTGTAGGCTGTCCTATAAGCCCATAGCGCATCAACAAGTTTCGCTGTCCAATCTTTCTGATTTGGTCCAACCGTTTTCTCGAGGATAGCTTTCAGCTGGCGATTGCTCGTCTCGACTTGTCCAGAAGTTTGAGGGTGGTAAGGTGTAGCTACTTTGTGTCGGACTCCATATTTCATCATCAACTTCTCGAAGGCTCGGTTGCAGAAATGGCTCCCTCCATCACTTATAACCATTTTGGCACTCCGAATCTACTAAAAATGTTTTCTTGTAAGAATTTAAGCACGATCTCCGCATTTTCTCTTCGCGAGGGGATGGCCTCCACCCACTTGGATACATAGTCGACTCCTACTAGGATATATTCAAAATCTCCACTTTTAGGAAAAGGTCCCATGAAATCTATTCCCCATACATCAAAAATCTCCACCACTTGATTAGGTACTTGTGGCATCTCATCTCGTTTTCCTATGTTTCCAGTTCGTTTCCAGTTGTCGCACGTTTTGCAGTATTCGTATGCATTAGCAAATAAACTCGGCCAATAGAATCCAGCTTGTAGTACCTTAAATGCTCTCTTTTGAGCTCCGAAATGCCCTCCTTGATCATGGCAAAAATGCAATATACTCCCCATCTCATCGTTTGGAATACATCTCCTGTTTAGCCCATCTTTACAGTGTTTGAAAACATAAGGATCGTCCCAAAAATAATCCTTGCATTTATTCAAAAATCTCTTCCTTTCTTGGTAGGATAGGTGGTTAGGTATAATATTGCAGCCAAGATAATTTACAATATCAGCATACCAAGGAGTAATTAATTGCTCAAGATTATACGCGTTCTCATAAGGGAATAAATCATTAATCAAAAATTTATTGCTTTCATTTCCCTCAGTTATCGTTCTAGAAAAATGATTAGCTACAAGGTTTTCACATCCTCGTCTATCTTTTATTTCTACATCAAATTCTTGCAGCAATAAAATCCATCTAATAAGACGTGGTTTGCTTTGAGGTTTAGAAAATAAGTGACGTAATGCAGTATGATCAGTATGTACAATTACTTTCGCTCCCACTATATAAGATCAAAATTTATTAAGTGAAAATACAACCGCTAATAATTCTTTTTCAGTTGTTGTATAGTTACGTTGGGCATCATTTAATATATAATTTGCATAGTAAATAACCCTAAGAAACTTATCCACATTTTGTCCTAAAACGGACCCCACCGCTTCATTTGAAGCATCACACATTATTTCAAAAGGTAGAGTCCAATAAGGGGCAACAACTACAGGGGCAGAAGTAAGACTCTCTTTGAGCTCATTAAATGCATTCATACATTCTTCATTAAAAACAAAAGGAGTATCTAAAGTCAAGAGTTTACAAAGTGGATGGCTAATTCTTGAGAAATCTTTAATAAAACGTCTATAAAAACCTGCATGACCAAGAAAAATCCTAATACCTTTCACATCATGAGGGGGAGGAAGAGTTCTGATAAAATCAATTTTAGCTATATCAACTTCCAAACCTTTATTAGAAACAACATGACCTAAAACAGTACCACTTTTTAACATAAAATGGGATTTCTCCCAACTCAACGTAAGATTCTTCTCAATGCAACATTCTAAAACCTTAGACAAATTAGATAAGCAAAGTTCGAAAGAAGAACCAAAAATTGAAATATCATCCATAAACACTTCAAGAAAATCATCAATGAAATCAGTAAAAATTGAAAGCATGCACCTTTGAAAAGTTATTGGTGCGTTGCATAAACCGAAAGGCATCCTTCGAAAGGCAAATGTGCAAAAAGGGCACGTGAATGTAGTCTTACTTTGGTCCTCTGGAGAAATATCTACTTGGTAATAGCCCGAAAGGCCATCCAAAAATCAATAGAATTCATGTCCGGCAAGTTTGTCGAGAAGTTGGTCTATGAACGATAAAGGAAAGTGGTCTTTACGAGTGGCTGCATTTAATTTTCTATAATCGATACACATACTTCATCCAGTACTCAGCCGGGTTAGAACTATCTCACCTTTTTCATTTTCGGTTATGGTGTAGCCTCCCTTCTTTGGAACCACATGGATTGGGCTCACCCATTTATTTTCAGAAATAGCAAAAATAATCCCTCCATCTTTAAGTTTCGAAATTTCCTTCTTGGCCACCTCATAAAGCATTGGCGTTAGTCTTCGTTGGTTGTCCCTAACAGGCCTTGCATCAGGTTTTAGCTCGATTCGGTGCATACAAGTGACAGAGCTTATCCCTTTTATGTCACTAATGCTCCATCCTATGGCTTCTTTGTAGATACTCATCATCGAAACTAGTTCTCTTTCCTCATGTTCCTCCAATGCGGAATATATGATGATGGGTTTTGTTTCATTAGGCTCGAGGAAAATGTACTTCAAATGACTTGGTAGTGGTTTCAACTCCACTTTTGGCTCAAGCTCGAGTGCGTTAGCTATTTCACACAATTCTTCATCAAAATCTTCAAATCCTTCATAATCTTCAGTGATTTCATTCAAGTCTATTTCCAATATTTCTGCCACCCTGCTCAAAAATTCTGTTTCGTCCTCGATGCTTAACTCATCTAAAATGGTGATTCCCTTTAGTTCGTGAACGCAAGATGCAATAGGATCAATAAAGGAAAAATCGTCGTGCATGAACAGAGAGGGAGTGTTGTGAATTTCTTTAAGAAAAAACGTCACCGACTCGCCCATAACTGATAAGGTCATTCTCCCTTTGTGCACATCAATTAGTGTATGAGAGGTGGACATGAATGGCCGACCTAGCAAAATAGTATGCTCCGTGCCTTCCTTTGGAACTTCACCTACATCAAGTATGAAAAAATCAACTGGAATTACTTGGCCGACTTTAACTAATACATCTTCAACGATGCCGAGAGGTTGTCTGATCGATCGATCCGCCAATTGTAATCGCATAGTAGTTGTCTTCATTGTCCCAAGGTCAAACTCTTTGTATAGTGAATACGACATTAAATTTATTCCGGCACCAAGGTCAAGCATTCCACGTGCTGTTTGCCCATTTTCTAAAGTGATAGTAGTGGACCCTTGCAAATGGCGCTCACCTCTTTGGTTAATTACACTCGTTGTGTGGTTGTCATCCGTCTTTCCCTTCAAGCTAACTCCTTGAAAAATTTAACGTATACTGGCATTGTCTTGATCACATCTAAAAGAGGAAGATTAATGATGACATTCTTCAGCAAATTATAGAGTTCCATGAATTTCTTGTTTTCTTTTGCTTGGCGTAGACGACTTGGAATAGGGACCTTGTCACGAATCTTAGTTGTTGACTGTTTCGGTTGCGGAGTCGAAGATGTGGTAGTATCGTCAATTGTCGTTGGAGTGGGGGCTTGGTTCGGAATTTTCCCCTTATGATCCTGGAATATAAGGATTTGGTGACTTATGTATTTGGTCTACTGGTTTAGGGTCGTCTTTCGTAGGCAAAACCGTAGTCAAAATCTCGGTCACCTCTTCTTCTTCTTTTTCTATCTCGACTCCATTATCTACTTTCTTTCCACTTTGCCGAATATGAACTGCTGAAGCTTGCTCGGGTTGGCTTGGAAATTTGCCCTTCTTGTTTTCTTATTTTTCCATTGAATCCGCCATTTAGCCCATCATTGTCTCTAATTTCTTCATACTTTTGGAGAGATCATTCAATGTTTCTCCCTGCTTATTTACTTGCGCAATTAATTGCGCAAGACCGTCTCGATTTTGAATTATCTCGGTGACTTAGTTTTGTTGCGAAATTAACAGTTGATCGGTCAGTAGAACTGGAGCAGGAGTTGGTCCTGTCGTTGGATATTTGTTTTGTGGGGGCGGTGGTACGGGTTGTGGATCGGTTTGTGTTGGAGCGAAATGTTGGTTTTCAGGACCCCATTTGAAATAATGAGAAATACGTTGCGCTTGAGATTTTTGTGGGTGTCTTTTAGGGAAGGGGAAATTTGTGCGGATGCATCTGATCTTGTATGGCTTTTGCCTCGGCTTCGAACTCGTCAAAATACGCCATCTTGCATACATCTATTATATGCCCTTGTTCCCCGCAATTAGTACATGTTTCATTTCCCTTTGAAGTAGTGTTTTCCTCGTCATTTAGTACCTCAGACACTTCGTTGACACTTATATTTCATGGTCTAGAATTAGTCTTCCTGGATTTCTCGCTCATCTTCTCGAATAACTGCTTAGCTTCCGTAGCGGTCAAATACCCAAAATCTCCTCCAACAGCTTTCTCGACTTGATTTTTGTAGGAGTCCAATAGCCCTTCGTAAAAAAATTGATTAACCATACCTGGAGAGCTGTGGTGATGTGGGCAAGCTTGCAAGAGTGTCTTGTAATGTTCCCATGCTTCGTGTAGTAATTCTCCATCCTGTTGAACAAAACTGGCAATTTGTCTCCTGATATGCCCCGTCGTTTGAGCGGATTAATACTGGTTTATGAATATATCGCTAACCATATCCCAGTCGGTCAGTGATCTAGGTTCTAATGAGAGTAGCCAAGATTTAGCTTTATCTTTCAAACAGCTTGGAAAACACACCATTTGTAAATCTTCATGATAGAGTCCCAGAGATGGGATTCTACTTACTTCGGCATAAAATTCTTTAAGAAAAGCTAACGGATCTTCATTTGCGAGACCATGAAATGTCGGAAGGTTATTGATTATATGAGGTTTAAGCTCAAAGTCTCTTGCAGTCCTTCCCAACACAATAGCAGAACTATAAGGACCAACTTGAAGAGTCGTGAAGTCTCATTGTCTTGGTTCGCGCGCCCCCCCCAGGGTGTCTCTCTCAGTCATTAGGCCTCGCGTAGTTTCTACTGTACTCGTGTCTTTCATTATAATGATTATTAATGAGCCAATCGTCAATTTGCTCGTCTCTGGGGTAAGATCTCTCATAATAGTTATCTTGGTTTTGTTGATGATGATTTCTGTTCTCACCTCCTCCTCGCACTTCATTCCGGTCCATCATATTTCGTTGGATATTTTCCCAATATTCTCGAGGTTGTGCTGGTCCTTCGGGGTGAATTGGTTTGCTTCCATATTTGTCTCTATGCCGTATATGAGGGTTTTCTAGTGGTTGATTGTTTGCATTATGTTATGGTTGCTAACCCTAAGTCGGCCGGAGTTGGTGAAATCGGCGAAGAAGGGAAAGAAGGGGCAACGAATTGGGACAAAGGTGGAATTTTGGATGTTTTGGGAGAACCATTGAACACGTGGCGGATTAAGGGGACAAAGGAACCAGGTTGGGTTCACGGGCGCCGGACTGTCTGCAATCGTGGGCCGATTATTGAAGGACCCAGTTTTAATTAATAACGGGCTGCTAGTTTTGGGCTTACCAGTTTATTTAAGGAACTTATAATAATGGGCTATTTTAATTAGTTGTTTTATGTGTTGCATTAGGGCATATTATGTAAATGCAACCCGCCCCCCCCCCCCCCCCCCCCCCCCCCCCCCCATGTTTATAAATAGGTGAGAGGCATGGCATGTTTTGGCAAGCAAGATTATAACAACATTTCCTACCTACCAATTTCACTCTTTTTCTCCCATTTCTCCCTCTCCTCGTCTCTCGGAATTACAGCACAATTCACACAAGATTCATACACAATTACAACAATTGATTACAAATACCAATAACCCAACATTTGGTATCTAGAGCCCATCCTTCCTTAGCCATGGTTGATGCTACTAGATTGAAAGACCTGCAAGAAATGCAAAAGAAATTAGAGATCAATTATACAATCTGAAGAGAACAGCAAAGGAGCAAGAAACACAGGAGTAATTTCATGGTATTAAAGCTGAGATGCAGGAGTTAAAAACATGGGTTTATGGACAGGCTAGATCACCTCTCGCAAACCCTAGCAGCTATGCGGATGCAGCTCCTTAACATGAACAAGATCAAAGCAACAACTGATGAGGAATCCATTCTGGGATCCCCTTTCTCTAACCCTCTTCATGAGGGCAGTCAGTCAAGATCACACATAGCAAGAAACAGAATACTTACAGAACAACAAACCCCCCAAATCATCAACCCTTTGCCCAAAATTGATTTTCCCAGGTTTGATGGATTAAACCCTAGAAGCTGGATCCTCAGATGCAATGGGTATTTTAAATTAAAACCCAACATTCCATAAACACAAAAGGTAACTCTAGGCCACTATGCACTTTAAAGGTAAAGCTGCCAGTGGTTTCAAAATTTCAATTCAGGGGATACTGATCTCACATGGCAGAGGTTTATAGAATTGGTTTCTGCTAAATTTGATGAACTTAAGGAAACTAAGATCATTGGAGAGTTTAACAAACTGAAACAAGGGGGTTCATATGATGATTATGTGGAGAAGTTTGAGGAACTAAGGGCTTGTATGCTGATGCTGAACCAGAAAGAATATACTGAGGAGTATTTTATAGCAAGTTTCATTAGTGGTCTGAATGAGGACTTACATGCTTTTGTGAACATGTTTGAGCCTAGCACCTTACAATAAACCATAGATCTAGGAATGAAACAATTGATGAACTTGGAGGCAATCACAAGGAGAGTTAAGGGACCTAACAAGAATTTTCCTCCTGCCCCTTACCCCTAATCAGAGAGTCATGGTGCCCAATAATTCCAATGTTTACAGACAAGCCCCTCCTACCCAAGTGAAGACCTCTCCTAAGTTACTTTCATCAGCTGAGATGGCAGCAATAAGAGAGAAAGGGCTTTGCTATAATTGTGATGAGAAATTTGTAGTGGGACACAGGTGCAAGCACATGATTAATTACATGATGATGACTGAGGAAGAAGAACTGACGTACCTGAATTCAAACCCTATCAGTGAAGAACCTGAGAAAGAAATGAACCTTGTTGAAGAAGTACAAATGTCACTTAACTCCATTGAAATGGCCCCACAACCATGAGATTTGTAGGGTACTGTGGAGACAAACAATTGCATGTGTTGTAGGACTCAGGTAGTACTTTAAGATTTATTAAAGAAGAAGCTGCCAGGGAGTTAGGGTGTGAGTTTGGACCCACCAAGCCCATTACGCTAAGGGTAGCCAATGGACAGAAGTTGTTGATCTCTCAACAAGCAGTGGGGTGGACAATGCAAAACTATTTGTTCAAATACCCTCTAAGGCTTCTAAAACATGAAGTATGTGATCTTATTCTTGGAGGAGATTTGCTTAAGGAGAATACCCCTATTGAGTTAGATTATGAGGACATGTCAGTCACTGTGAACCTTGGAGGAAGGAGGATCAGACTGAAGGCCTTAACTGACACACACCAGTGCAAAATTATCACAGAGCACTTCCTGTTCCAATTGCTACATAATGAATTTGAAGAGCAAGTGGAAGGAGTGTATTTGCTACAGCCCTTCAAACCTGACCTTAAAGAGGATAAGGAGTTGAATGACTTATTGGGAAAATATGAGGATGTTTTTGGAAAACTAGAAGGACTGCCACCTGGCAGAGGTGGGAGCATCAAATAATTCTTAAACCAGGGAGTGTGCCTAAACATCAATACCCCTACAGGACATCACACAATCATAAGGATGAGATAGAGAGGATTGTGCAAGAGCTGTTGGATTCAGGGATTATTCAGAATAGCAAGAGCCCATTTGCCTCACCTGTGCTTTTGGTAAAGAAGAATGATGCAACTTGGAGGATGTGTGTAGACTACATGTACCTCAATGAACTGACAGTGAAACATGATTACCCTATCCCCATCATTGAAGAACTGCTGGATGAACTGGCTGGAGCTAAATATTTTTCTAAAATAGATTTAAGGTTAGGGTATTTCCAAATTCTGATGAATCCTAAACACAGATACCTCATAGCATTCAGTACACATCATGGTCACTTTGAATTCCCAGTGATGCCATTTGGGCTGTGTAATGCTCCTGCTACTTTTCAGTCACTAATGAATCAGGATTTTAAAAGTTGTCTGAGGAAATATATCTTAGTTTCCTTTGATGACATACTGATATACATCAAGGAAAAGGAAGCACACCTGAAGCACCTTGAAGTAGTACTTACCCTATTGAGGGAGAATACCTTATTTGCTAAGAGGAGCAAGTGCCAGTTTGGTGAAAAACAGATTGAATACCTAGGGCATATCATATCTGCAGAAGGAGTGTCAACAGATCCTCAGAAGGTGGAATGTATGGTCAATTGGCCTAAACCTAGCACTGTTAATCAATTGAGGAGTTTCTTGGGGCTGACTGGTTACTACAGAAGGTTTGTCAAAGGGTATGGAGTTATTTGTAGGCCCCTCACCAATTTGCTGAAGAAAAATCAGTTTAACTGGGGAACTGAAGCTGAAGAGGCTTTCCATCAACTGAAGAAAGCCATGAGCACTACCCCTGTCCTGGCTCTACCTGACTACACTCAACCTTTTACCCTAGAAACTGATGCCAATGGTGATTCAGCCTAAAAAAGAGCCAACGTCCAAAGTGACGCCGAAGACCTGGAACACTTTCCCGACCTGCACCACAAAATGAGTTAGAAAGGACCACCGGTGGTTTTCCGGTGGAAACCTCTCCGATGCTTAAGTCAGTGAGTGTTTGAGGTATTTTTTAGGAAAGGAAGAAGGAATGCACAAAAAATGACATACCTCTCTCAGCCTTGGGGCCGAGATATTTATAGCTTTCCTTAGCGGGGACCCCAGCCGGGATCTAAGGAACACATGGCGTGAATTAAGGGCCATTACCCAACAAATTCTGACAAGTGGTCCCACTTGTCTCTTTGTTGGGAATATGAGAGACAGCTCTTTCTCTCTTTCTAGATCTTCCTCTAGCCCACAATACTTAATCTTCCTTTTCCTCTCGCTTCTGCTGTTTTAATAAGCCAGCCCTTACTAATACTGAGGAAGAGCTCTATGGACCCAATCAGTCCTCTGGCCCAGGTCAGGCTAATCCCCACCTCCAGGGCTCCGACCGGAGATACTCTCAGGACCTTCAGTGCTCTTGGCAAGGACCGAGTCAGGGGTTTCAAAGGAATCGTCCCTCCCAAGATCTTGTTTTGCCCAGAGGGCTTAACTAGATCTTTCGTAGGGACAGACCTAGTCTATCCTTCTCTTAATTTCGGGTCAGAGATACCCCAACCCAGGTCTGGCGTATATTCTGCCCTATCAACTCCTCCCTCCAAACAGTTGGGGTAGATCGGTAATCTCCTAGGGCTCCTTCGGAATAACTGTGGTCCTTTTGTCTTTTATGACTTCTCGTACTAGGGAATCCCGAGATATCCGCCTGCCAAACAGCCCTAATTATTGGCATTAGTGGTGTCGGTTCGTATCCCCAAACGGTTACTGTAACCACACATCTTTCCAAGTACTGTGTATGATTGGTCAGCGGCACGCGTCCTTTTTCAAGACGGTTAGCGCTCCAGCTCACTGCCTAGGGTATTATTCCTCTGTCCGGATTAAATGCGAGGATCTCATCAAATCCCGCTTTTCCTTGATTTTCGTTTTAAAAAATTATCAACTTCCTTTTGTCCCTCCAAACTTTTTTCACCTTTACTTTTCAAATTTCATTCTCCAAATTCTCGAATTATTTCTTTTCATATTCTCCCAAATTCTCCCTTCCCGATTTCCCCGCCGTTCACGAAGATTTCCACAATCCTAATCCACTCAACTCCTCGTAGGTATCTTCAAACAGGTACTCCTTTCACCTTTCCTTAGTTTTTTTCAAATATGTCGACTTCCTCTACCAATTCCTCCGAGGGAACTCCATCTGGTTCCTCGGCGAATTCCACCTCCTCCATAAACCTATCTTCATCCGAATCACTGCCAATGGTTCCGGTGGAGAGGCCTATAATGGCTCAAGTGCCCCATTTCCTTGATAACATACCCTCCATAGTAAGCACTAATACACTTAGGGATATCCGCGTCACCTTTCCTATCTCTGACCAGTTTTCTTTCACTAGTCCGGCGCCCCCCGCCGGCCACCTAACCTTCTACGTGGATCAATTCCATGCAGGGCTGAGCCTGCCGGTTCACCCTTTCATATTGGCCGTATCCCGGCTGTATCAAATCCCGGTCCAACAATTTCTACCGAACGCCTTCCGTGTCATGGCCGGATTTCATCTTGCGGCCCAGTATGCTGGTCTTGTGCCCACAGCCCAGCTTTTCTTTTCTCTATTTCAGGCGAAAAGATCTTCAGGCTTTTTCTATCTCTCCGGACGAGCGGATGTTCACTTTTTAACTGGTCTTCTCTCTTCCCATAAGAGCTGGAAGAAGAAATTCTTTTTTGTCCAGAGCTCAGAAGGCTGGGGCTTTCCCACTGAGCCCATCACTTACCTTCACCCCCAAGTCCGTATATCCCGGAGTGATAGATCACCCCATCTGAATGAGAAAATAGCTGTTTTGAACCAGACCCCTTTTGATCTGTCAAAGGTTCTCAAACCCACGATCCTAAACTTTTTCAACTCCCAACGAGAAAATGGACCTCTGCCCTCCCACATTGGTATATGCTCAATTATAGCTCATATCATCCTTCTAATGTTATGCTCCCCTCCATACTTCTCTTTTCCTTTTTTTTTTCTCATTCTCTTTTCTCCTTTCTCCAGTAACCATGATGCGAATGCTATTAGAAGCGAAGAAGGCAGCAGCGAAGAATCAGAAAAGCCCCTTGGGCGAGCCTGCCAGGGCTTCCCCTACTCAGGAAGAGGTGGCTTTGGTGACGGCCCCAACCGGCTGTCCTCAAGATCACAACCCTCCAGAGCAAGCCCCAGTAATTCCTCTTAGGATTGTCGCACCAGAAGTGACAAAGAGAGGTGTAGGGCAGGGGGAGGGGCCCCCGCCTAAACCAGCAGCCCATGCTCAGGAAGCCCAACCCCTCTCCGATCCTGAGGAGGGGCAACTCCAACCTAGGAAGAGGAGGAGGGAGGAAAGGCCCGGAAGCACCCCCAAGGGGACTCCACAAGTTCCTCCTTACCCCAACCAGACCTTTTTCAACAGGTCTGTGATGAATTGTACTGGCGAGGTGGCCAGGCAGTACATGATGGGGCTTGCTCCGACAGCGGATCGTCGTGAGACGGAGAAACTATCTGATCCTGCTTTGTTGGATTCATATTGTCAAGCAGAGGCGCAGGTAAGACTTTTAATGCTGGTTGTGATTCCAGTCTTTGTTGGGACTTTCGCTCATTCTCTTGTCTCTTTTCTTTTTGTAGGCGGTGGTGCTCAGGGCTACTCTCCTAGCCCGGGATCGGGGCTCCTTACTTCAGGCGGACCTGAAGAGAGAGATTGAGGAACTGAAGAAGCAAAAGCAAGAATTGCTGGCCAAGAACCATGGCCTTAACGCTGATTTGGAGCTGCTCAAGGCAGAGCTGGTAGGGAGCAAGGCAGAGGTGTCAGCTTGGCGAGAGTCTGATGCCAAGAAGCATGCCCAAATAGTCCTCTTAGAGCATGAAGTAAAAGAGCTCAGAGAGAAAGTGCAAGTTGCCAGAGTTGAAGGGGAGGCCGACGGGGAGGCAAGGGGTCTTACAGAGGGTGAAGCGAAAGGAAGACTCGGATTTTTAAACTCAGACGAAGGTCTTCGTTTGATTCAATTAACCCGAGCGACCACTCGCCAGGCCTTTCTGGGATCGGTGGATCTGTACCGGCTTTTGGTGCCTGAGGCTGAGGCTTATTATCTTCTTGGTGCGGATGCTTATGCCAAGTGGATATCAGAGAATCCTTCTTTGCCCTTCGACAGAGAGGCACCTGTCCAGGGCGCATCCGAGCCCACCTCCTTCTCGCACATTGCTGAGGATGATCGGCTACACATGCTAGATGACCTATCTTTTGCTGATCATATTCGTCAGGCTTTTTTCTCTTCCAGCTCGACCTCTTCTCCTCCCCCCGAACAATCGTTGGCGATGGTTGCCACTAACTCTCCAACCTTCGCCGACCTGGGAGAAGTCACGAAGAGGCGCTTGAGTAGAACTTTGTGCTTTTAGGAGGATTTGTCTGCCTCAGCTTTAATTTTTATCGAACAGATCTGTATGCCAGAGCCTGTGTGGCTGGTCTGTTTGTTTTTCTTGGACATTAAATTTTTGTACCTGACTGTTTTGTACTTAATATTTTCGTCGTTTTGCGACTCTTGAATTTCCTAGGGTTTCCTGAATATCCGGAAACCCTAGTACTTTTTGATTCCTCTCACGCGCCTCTGATTTCAATATATACCCGTATTCATGCTTTAATCTCCTTCGTTATTTATTTGCAATATGTCTTCATCTCCTCTGATCGAAGAACTCAATACGGTGAAGAGAAAAAACATTTCCCTGGTTGTGGAGAAATTCAAGCTCTCCGACCAGCTGGTCT
>BMAC01000292.1:318645-336605 GCA_014905375.1 Phtheirospermum japonicum | reverse complement strand
AGACCAGCTGGTCGGAGAGCTTGAATTTCTCCACAACCAGGGAAATGTTTTTTCTCTTCACCGTATTGAGTTCTTCGATCAGAGGAGATGAAGACATATTGCAAATAAATAACGAAGGAGATTAAAGCATGAATACGGGTATATATTGAAATCAGAGGCGCGTGAGAGGAATCAAAAAGTACTAGGGTTTCCGGATATTCAGGAAACCCTAGGAAATTCAAGAGTCGCAAAACGACGAAAATATTAAGTACAAAACAGTCAGGTACAAAAATCTTTTAATTAATAAACGCTTTCATTAATAATCTGAATGTCTCATTGCTTTCTTCCTGTTATGAACCATAACTTTAACTGTAAATCTACTCAACCTACACAAACATAAAGTCATTACAATTAAGTGTAAAATTTTCTTAGATTGGCAATGTTCCAAGCGCGAGGTAACGCTGTGCCATCTAGCTCTTCCAGCCTGTACGCGCCACCAGGCAAGGCCTGGGTAACTCTTACCGGRCCTCGCCAAGACTCCTCTAACTTCCCTTTTGCTTGCCCCAGATCAGACCGTCGCAAGACCAGGTCTCCTACCTGGAACTGTCGCTTGGCCACAGTTTTATCATACGCCGCTTTTACCCTTCCTTTAATATGCTCCATTCGTATCGCAGCCTGCTCTCTTTTCTCCTCAATCAGATCTAAAGCATCCTGTCTTAACAGCTCATTCTGTTCTTCATTGAAATTCTGGATCCGATGAGTTTTAAGGCTGACCTCTGCGGGTACTACGGCATCCATACCATACACCAAACTGAAAGGGGTTTCTCCTGTACTTTCCTTCGGATTCGTTCGATACGCCCACAACACGGAGCTCAGCTCTTCCACCCATTTTCCCCCAGACCTGTCCAGTCGCGACTTGATTCCTTGGACTAAGATGCGATTAGTTACTTCAACCTGACCATTCGCTTGTGGGTGGTATACAGCCGTGAAATGTTATTGAATGTTTATCTTGGCACACCAAGCCTTTATCTTGGCTCCTGTAAATTGGGTCCCATTATCTGAAACCATTATTCTTGGTATTCCAAAGCGACAGACCACATTTTTCCAAATGAAACTCATCACAGCTTCCTCTGTTATCCTAGCAAGGGCCTCAGCCTCCACCCATTTGCTGAAGTAGTCAATAGCCACAATCAAAAATCTTTTTTGAGCTGGGGCCATTGGGAATGGGCCAACCAGGTCAATACCCCATTTTGCAAAGGGACAGGGGGAACTCATTACCATGAGCTCTTCCGCTGGTTGATGGATTAGCGGGGCCATTTTCTGGCACTTTTCACATTTCCTAACGAAGTCCTCAGCTTCTTTTCTCAGGGAAGGCCAGAAATAACCAGCTCTTAATAATTTACCAGCTAGAGCTCTGACCCCCATATGATTACCACAACAACCCTCGTGTATCTCTCTCAACACCAACCCTCCTTCCGTTTGTGATAAGCACCTCAAAAGAGGCTGGCCAAATCCTCTCCTAAATAGCTCTCCCTTGATCATGCAGAATCTGGAAGACCTGCTCCGTATCCTTGCCGCCTCTCTTCTTTCCTCCGGCAAGACGTTCCTTTCAAGGTATCTCTTTATAGGTGAACGCCAATCATCCTCCTCAGCAATCGTATAGATCGTCCATCTTTCTAGTTGCATTGTTAGAGAGAGTTACATTTAAACAAATAGCAAACTCGGTAGATACCCCCTCCGGATTAATCAGGACAATTCCCGCTCCGCAGCCCTGATTGCAGACAGAGCCATCCGTGAAGATCGTCCATCTTTCTAGTTCTTCGGGAAGACCAGTCATTTCTTGCATGAAATCTGCTAGGGCCTGAGCTTTAATCGCTGTTCTGGCTTCAAAGCTAATATCGAATTCGCTGAGCTCGATTATCCATCTGACCAGTCATCCTGATGCCTCCGGCTTATCCATGATTATTTTTAAAGGCAAATTCGTTCGCACAATTATACCATGCGACAGGAAATATGGACGTAATTTCCTGGCTGTTCCCACAAGGGCCAGCAATGCTCGTTCTACCTCTACATACCTTGCTTCGGCATCGTGTAAGACCTTGCTCCAGTAATAGACTGGCTTCTGAATCTTCCCTTCCTCTCGTAATACGACAGAGCTGATTGCCTGCTGCCCTACCGATAAGTACAGAATGAGGGGTTCTCCTTGGATAGGCTTTGTTAGCAAGGTCATACTAGCCAAATGCTCCTTTAATGCGACAAACGCCTCCTCACACTCGTCACTCCACTGAAATTTTGCTTTCTTCCTTAATGCTTGAAAGAATGGCAAGCTCCTTTCTGCAGACCTGGACAAGAATCTACTTAATGCATTGATGCGCCCCGCTAAACATTGCATCTCTTTCACATTCCTAGGCGCTCGCATGTCCATAATTGCTCTGACTTTCTCGGGATTTGCCTCGATACCCTTTTCCGTGACCATGTAGCTTAAGAATTTGCCAGCTCTGACACCAAAGTCGCACTTCTTAGGATTAAGCTTCATCCTGTATCGTCGTAGGGTATCAAAGGTTTCCCGCAGGTCTTCTACATGTGATGTTGCTTTCACGCTTTTGACCAACATATCGTCCACATAAACTTCCATATTCCTCCCAAGCTTATTTTTAAACATCTTATCAACCAAGCGCTGATAAGTATCCCCTGCATTTTTCAAGCCGAAGGGCATCACGACATAGCAATACGTCCCCTTCGGGGTAATGAAACTGACCCGCTTCCAGTCATCCCTGGCCCGTCTGATTTGATGATATCACTGAGACGCATCCATCATACTTAAGAGTTCACACCCAGCAGTGGAATCGACAAGCTGGTCGATCCTGGGTAAGGGATAGTGATCTTTCGGGCAAGCACGATTGAGATCTCTAAAGTCGATACACATGCGCCAGTCCTCCTGAGTTTTGGGGACCAAGACAGCGTTTGAAAGCCATTCAGGAAATTGTATTTCCTGGATGTGTTTAGCTTTTAACAATTTCTCGACTTCGGCTTCTATGACAGCTTCCTTTTCAGGACCAAAATTACATTTCTTTTGTTTTACTGGCTTGGCGTCTGAGCTGATGTTGAGGTGATGTTCTGCTACTTCCGGATCGATTCTTACCAGATCTTCTGGAGACCAGGCAAACACATCCGCGCTACTCCTTAATAGTGCGACTAGCTCTGTCAGGGTTTCTGGACTGAGAGTTGTTCCTACTCGAAAGACCCGGCTCTCATCCCCCGGGACTACTTCAACCATCATCAGACCTTCCTCTCTATTGTCCAGATCTGTCTTTGGCGACTCTACCTTTGCCCTTTTGCTCTGGCATTCTTCCTCCTCGTTTCTCCTCACACTCTCTATATAAGTCCGTCGTGAAGCATACTGGTCACCCCTGACCTCTCCTGCTCCATCCTCCATTGGAAATTTCATCTTCATGTGGAAGACGGATATAACGGCTTGAAATTGGCTCAAAGATGGTCGTCCCAGCATGACATTATAAGAAGAAGGTGCATCCACCACCAAGAAACGCACTGTTTTCGTCACCCTATATGGCTCTTCTCCTAACGTCACGAGGAGTCTTACTGCTCCTAAGGGTTTTAGTGCTCCTCCTGCAAACCCCACTAAGGAGGTGGTGACCTCTTCCATCTCAACATCCAACTTCAACTGCCTAAAGCAGTCATAGAACAAAATATCAGCAGAGCTTCCGGTGTCTATGAAAATCCTATGGACATTATAATTGGCAATAGTTGCGGTTATAACCAGAGCATCCATATGAGGAGCTAAAATACCATCGCCATCCTCTGACCCAAAGCAGATGTTGGGGGTAGAAGTCATTTGTCCTACGTCACGCGATTTTCGAACCAGGTCTTTTGCATCCCTGACATAATTGTGTTGTGTCCGCTTAGAGTGCTCCTCAAATTCTCCTCCGATAATCATCTGGATTTCCCCATGAATGACCTGGGTCTGATCAAGTCTTTTCACCTCAGTACGTGCCCTATCTTGGCTGCTCCTATTTGTCAAAGCCCTATCATAATTCTTCTTACCAGATCTAGCTTCCTCCCTCCTTGTCCGAATATACTCTTTCAGATGCCCCGCCTGGACCATTCTCTCCAATTCGTCTTTCAAATGCGTGCATTCATCTGTGTTATGCCCGTATTCATTATGGAAACGACAAAAGCGATCCGACCTTTCTTTTCTTGGCCTCTGTGAATAAGTTTTGGGCCATTTGAGCTCTGGATGACGCTCTATTGCTTGCAGAATTTCACCCGGAGGTGTCATCAGAGGAGTGTATTTATCAAATCGAGATCTACCCATGGACAGCTCTTGTCTGGGCTTTTTTGCCTCTACCCTGTCATCCCTGTTGTACTTCTCTCTCCTCTTCTCCCCTTCATCCTTGAGTTTCAGAGCTTCTTCCAGATGGATATACTTTTCTGCTCTTTCCAAGAGCTCTCCAAATTTCAGAGCTGGCTTCACCACCAGTGACTGAAAGAAATCCCCTCGTCTCAAACCTTGCGCCAGAGCATTTATCAACAGCTCTTCAGACGCAGAAGGCACCTCCAATTTAGCAGTTGTAAACCTATTGATATAAGCACGGAGGCTCTCGCTCTCCTTTTTTTTGAGACTAAAAAGTTCCAACGACATTTTCTGGTATTTCCTGCAGCTCGTGAACTGGTGTAAAAAGGCTGAGCTGAACTCATCGAAATTGTTGATAGACCTCGGTGGCAGTTGACTAAACCAGAGTTGCGCTGATTTAGTAAAGGTCATCGGGAAGACCCGACACATGACAGCATCCGAGAATTTATGCAGGGCCGCTGCAATCTCAAAGCGACTAAGGTGGTCCCACGGGTCCGTGGTTCCATTGTATTCAAAGCCGAGGGAGCGGTATGAAGCTGGCACATCATCTCGCATGACCTCCTCAGTAAATGGTGTGCCCCTCCTTGCCGGGGTCATTTCACCCGTCACCATTTTCCTCTTAAACTCTCTTACTTCTTTCTACAGACTCTGCATCTGCTCAGCCAGATCTGGATTAGTTTGACCTGAAGTTTCGCTATCAGAAGTGGAGAAGTGCTCTTCCCTATCACGCAGGGGAGCCTTATCTGCCTGCTATCCCCGTGATGGCTCCGTTCCCACCACCGGAACAGCCTGCACTGGTGGTGTGTTGGATGGCGTCGCCGTCATCTCCGCGAACTTCTTCTCTACTGCCGTTTCCACGGCCTTGCCTATCAACTCCGAGAGTTGCAGAAGGAAGGATTCATTGAATGAACCACCCGTAGCTGGCCCAGATTTACTGAGCGGGGACGGCGTAGCGCCTGGCGCGGCTCCTGTTGAAGGCGCTGTCTCTCCTAGCCTCGTCGCCGCTGTATCTGTCGATCTTGGCATATTCCACGGTGCGGCGGAACTAGGAGTTCCACCAAGCTCCCCCACCAAATTCCGTCGTAAACCGTCTGAAGCCATAAACAAAGAATCTCACGTCTTAGCTTGATCGCAATTCCCACAGACGGCGCCAGTTGATTCAGCCTAAAAAAGAGCCAACGTCCAAAGTGACGCCTAAGACCTGGAACACTTTCCCGACCTGCACCACAAAATGAGTTAGAAAGGACCACCGGTGGTTTTTCGGTGGAAACCTCTCCGATGCTTAAGTCAGTGAGTGTTTGAGGTATTTTTTAGGAAAGGAAGAAGGAATGCACAAAAAATGACATACCTCTCTCAGCCTTGGGGCTGAGATATTTATAGCTTTCCTTAGCGGGAACCCCAGCCGCGATCTAAGGAACACATGGCATGAATTAAGCGCCGTTACCCAACAAATTCTGACAAGTGGTCCCACTTGTCTCTTTGTTGGGAATCTGAAAGACAGCTCTTTCTCTCTTTCCAGATCTTCCTCTAGCCCACAATACTTAATCTTCTTTTTCCTCTCGCTTCTGCTGTTTTAATAAGCCAGCCCTTACTAATACTGAGGAAGAGCTCTATGGACCCAATCAGTCCTCTGGCCCAGGTCAGGCTAATCCCCACCTCCAGGGCTCCGACCGGAGATACTCTCAGGACCTTCAGTGCTCTTGGCAAGGACCGAGTCAGGGGTTTCAAAGGAATCGTCCCTCCCAAGATCTTGTTTTGCCCAGAGGGCTTAACTAGATCTTTCGTAGGGACAGACCTAGTCTATCCTTCTCTTAATTTCGGGTCAGAGCTACCCCAACCCAGGTCTGGCGTATATTCTGCCCTATCAAATGGTTATGGAGTGGGTGCTGTGTTAATGCAACAAGGGAGGCCCATTGCATACATGAGTAAGACACTCTGCCCAAGGAGTCAAGGCTTATCTGTATATGAAAGGGAGTTCCTAGCTGTCCTAATGGCTATTCAGAGGTGGAGGTACTATTTGCAGGGCCATAAGTTTATTATCAGAACTGATCAACAGGCCCTTAAACACCTGTTGGATCAGAGAGTTATGTCCCTATGCAGCATAGGTGGATCACCAAGCTTTTAGGGCTTGACTATGAAATACAAAATAAGAAAGGAGTAGAGAATAGAGCAGCAGATGCACTATCAAGGAGGGGTGAGAGTATGGATAGTTGTGAGGCTATTAGCTTTATGGTTCCAGGATGGGTATAGGAGGTAACAACTACCTATGCCAAGGACCCATTCTGTAACAAAATACTGGCTAGTAAGAGTATAGACCCCACCCTTTTTCCTGAGTACACAATCAATGGGGGAATTATCAGGTATAGGGGCAGGCTAATGGTTGGACAGGATGACACAGTGAGGAAACACATACTATCAGTTATGCATAAGTCAGCTTATGGTGGTCACTCTGGGATAAATAGGACTTATATGAGGTTGAAGGGTGTTTTCTTCTGGCCAAAAATGAAAGGTGATGTTATTAAAATGGTGCAGTCTTGTGATGTGTGTATGAGGAATAAACCAGATCATGATGGCCATCCTGGATTGCTAAAGCCTTTGCCCATGCCAGAGCAGGCATGGACCCACATCTCAATGGATTTCATAAAAGGGTTACCCAAGTCAGGGGGTAAAGATGTGATATTGGTGATAATTGACAGGTTTACCAAATATGGGCACTTCTTAGCTCTCTTACACCCTTACACTGATAAGTCTATAGCTAAGGTGTTCCTAGACACTATCTACAAATTACATGGCTTAGAAGTAAGTATTATATCAGACAGGGACAAGATTTTTACTAGTGCATTTTGGAAGGACCTATTCAAGTTGTTAGGAGTTCAGCTCAACCTATCCTCAGCATACCACCCTCAAATAGATGGGAAAACCGAAAGTTTGAATCAGTGCCTAGAGAACTACTTGAGATGCATGACTAGTATTACACCAAGGTAATGGATAAAGTGGCTATCCCTAGCTGAACACTGGTACAACACCAATTACCACACAGGCCTAAAAATGACCCCCTTTCAAGCCCTGTATGGCTACACCCTTCCCCTACTATCTACTGGGCCCTACATGGATGCAATGAATGGAGAAGCCAAGGACCTTATGCTACAGAGACAGACCATGCTTAAATTAATAAAGGAGAACCTCATGCATGCCCAGAATCACATGAAAAATAATGCAGACAAGTCAAGGACAGAGAGGACTTTTGAAATAGGGGATCGGGTTTACCTTAAATTGCAACCCTACAAACAAAACTCCCTGCACCTCCGCAAGAACTTGAATCTGGCCTCCAGGTACTACGGGCCTTACCTTGTAATTCAGAAAATCAGAAAGGTAGCATATAAATTAGAATTGCCAGCCGGCTCAAAGATACATCCGGTATTTCATGTATCCTTGTTGAAGAGAAAACTAAAGTTAGAGATTTTACCTCTCGAAGGGCTACCGGAGACTGATTCAGATGGATTCAAAATTGCTCCCCACCGGGTAATGGATCAGCAACGCGTAATCAGAAAAGGCGAAGAAATTGAACAAATGCTGATTGAATGGGGAAACCCTAATTTGGGATTGGCTTCCTGGGAGGATACGAAATGGATAGCTAAAAAGTTCCCGACTTGAGATCCTTGCGGTCAAGGATCTGAAAATCGGGGGGGTATTGTTATGGTTGCTAACCCTAAGTCGGCTGGAGTTGGTGAAATCGGCGAAGAAGGGAAAGAAGGAGCAACGAATTGGGACAAAGGTGGGATTTTGGACGTTTTGGGAGAACTATTGAACACGGGGCGGATTAAAAGGACAAAGAAACCGGGTCAGGTTCATGGGCGCCAGGCTGTTTGCAATCATGGACCGATTATTGAAGGACCCAGTTTTACTTGATAACGGGCTGCTAGTTTTGGGCTTACCAGTTTATTTAAGGAACTTATAGTAAAGGGCTATTTTAATTAGTTTTTTTATGTGTTTCATTAGGGCATATTATGTAAATGGTCCCCCCTATATTTATAAATAGGGTGAGAACATGCATGTTTTGGCAAGCAAGATTATTACAACATTTCCTACCTACCAATTTCTCTCTTTTTCTCCCATTTCTCCCTCTCCTCCCTCTCGGAATTACAACATAATTCACACAAAATTACAACAATTAATTACAAATACCAATAACCCAACACATTATTGTTGTGAACAGGATTTTCTCATCTTAACATCGTATCAGGAATTGTGTCACAAACAAAATCAGTGGTAACAGACGAATTGCTTTCTGAATTATGAGGAGGTCTTGCTTGATTGGAACGATGAATGTTATCAATGAATAGTGCAAGTTCGAGTCTAAGTGATCGTCGACCTTGCATGCACTCAACAACAGATCGAACGTATTAAATAGAAAAACTAATTATAAAAATAGACAGTTGAAAAGAATATAATACGAATGAACATATTTTTGAAACCTTTGCTTTTGTGTCCCCGGAAACGGCGCCAAAATTTTGATTCAAACTTTTGTGTTCCTACTTTTATAAATATTTATCAATTATTCAAAAGCTCGCTCGCAAGAGTACGAGTTCGTATGTAGGTTGGTAAGTTAAACCGAGTCGATCTCAAGGAACATGCAATCGAAATCTCTATTGTTTGTTTAATCACATAGTAACACAAAAACTTGTACAATTTGGGGGCTTTGTTTGTTTTGATTATCTAAGAATTTAAAACGCAATAACATCAATGAAAACTAAATAACTAATTAACCAACTAGAAATTAGTATCATGAATTATCTTCTAAGGAATCAATCTAAAAAGCATGCACGAATCTAAAAGCATGAAACTCAATGAAAATAACTAGCGTAAACGCAAGTCAATTATCATGAACAAAACGTAAACGGAATAAAATAACATGACAGAATTAGATATCATCAAAGCATGAACAATATTAAATCTCCAATAACCAAACATTAATAAAACCGAACTAAGATGAAAGATTACGAATCCAAGTATCAAAAGTAACTAAAGTTTAAGGCATAAAATAACTCAAGAACAATACTAAAAGCAATTACTTAATTGCATGAATTAAACTAAGAAAATAATTAAAAAGTTTAGAATACTTATTGGAACTTAAGAAGTACAGTAAATTCTCCAGCTATTCCGGAGAAATCGCGTAGATGTTGGCCGAAAATCAAATCACGAACTAAAAATTGGAGCTTGGAACTTTTGACTCTCGAATCTTCGATCTTGATCTTCTATTATGATATGGGATGTAAAGGTGTGTTGTTTTTGAGCCTAAGGACCGAAATAAGGTTATGATGGTGATATGTGTCTTTTGGGATGGATTAAGAGAGGGGTTTATATAGTATTCCCACGTCTTGAAGCACAAGTTAGGGTAAAAACGCATTTTTGGGCAGGTAACGGTAAGACTTAGAGGTTTGAGTTACCGCTAACTATACCATTAACCCTCTCTGAGTAGTCTCTGTCCATCCGTAGCGGTGTTGGTAGCAGTAAGAAAGTAATCGTTAAGTATACCGTTAAACCTCTCTGTCGTTTCTTAACGATGTAACTAACGGTATAAAGATACCGCTAAAGATACCGTTAGTTTGGTATGTGAGCTCTCTATCCATCTTCAGCGGTAAGGTAACGGTGATGGTAACGGTAATAGGTACCACTAACTCCCAATTTTTCTACTTCTTCGCCGGAAAGCTCGATTCTCATCTCTTACTCATTAAAATTCGACTCTTATGCGTTGAACTCTTCCGGTTACTTTGCTAAAAGATGAAAAACAGAGAATAATCACCTATTTGCCTCAATTTAGATCACAATATGGTAAAATAAGCTGGAAGCATAAAATTACGAAATTAAGCTTAATCTACACAACTTATACCAAAAACAAAACGAAAAGCTAACTAAAATACTAATACAAATAAGGACAAATATGTGTTAATTAGTTGTGTGTATGTAATTTATGTGAATATTCATCGTCCAAAAGGAAGACTCATATTTATCATAATTACATGTGAAATTGCGGTAGTAAACATGTGATGATTATTCGGTTTTGCATATGAGCAATGAATCGGCCAAAAGGAATACTCGTTTTTTGATATGTTCTTATTATCAGTGTTTGATTACTACGCCAAGATGTCAATTACAAGTTAATATCTTGTGAAAAGATGAGATTTTGATGGAGTGTCGATATCTTGAGATGGGATTTACCTTTTATTTGAATTTATTATTTGGATTCTACGTTTATTTTATGTGAGCATGATAAGTTTATTTTCTTTAATTCAACTATGTCTATTCCTGCTAATATTACTGCCAGCATCAACTCCATCCCTATGCTAAATTGCACAAACTTCAAGTCATGGCAAGAGAATCTTTTAATAGTTGCGATAAGAACTGATTCCCCACCACCTCTTACGGATAAAAGTACTACGGATGAAAAGAGGGACATGGAAAGGTGGGAGAAATCGAGTCGCATGTGTATGATGATCATGAAGAAAGATATTCCAGAAGTATTTAGGAGCACTATGTCTGAGAAAATCACTACAGCTAAAGAGTTTCTTGCTGATATTGAGAAAAGGTTTGTCAAGAACAAAAAGGCTGAAATTGGTACGCTCTTGACAAATCTGATCTCAATGAGGTATGGAAGTAAAGGCAATATTAGGGAATACATTATGGAAATATCTCATATTTCTTCAAAATTGAGAGCACTCAAGCTTGAACTCTCTGAGGACTTGCTAGTGCATTTGGTTTTAATATCTCTTCCGGGACATTTTAACCAGTTTAGGGTGAGCTATAACTGTCAAAAGGAGACTTGGTCTCTAAATTAGCTCATCTCACACTGTGTCCAGGAAGAGGAAAGGTTGAAGCAAGACAAGACTGAAAGTGCTAATATTCCTTCACCTTCCAAATTTAAGGGCAAGGGATTAAAGCGAAAGAAGGATAAGGTAGCTGCATACACAACACCACAAAAGAAACAACAAAAGGCACCTAGTGCAATAAACTGTACCAATTCTGGTACTGGTACGGGTTGTTTCATCTGCGGAGGTGAATGACATAGAAAGATAGAGTGTACAAACTATCACGCTTGGCGTGCTAAGAAAGGTATTCTTCTTAATTTAGTTTGTTCTGAGGTTAATTCAACTTCGGTTCCTAAACACACATGGTGGATAGATTCCGGTGCAACAAATCACACCAGTGTGTCTATGCAGGGTTGCCTCCACTGTCGAAAGCCAAGTGATGGTGAAAGATACATCTATATGGGCGATAGCAAGACAGTTAAAGTTGAAGCAATAGGAAAATTTTGGTTATTGTTAATGACCGAATATTATTTGGATCTTGATGAGAAATTTATTGTTTCGTTATTTAGACGAAATTTTATTTCTATTTCTATTTTGGACAAATTTGGTTATTCTTGTTCATTTGGAAGTGGGAAATTTAATGTGTTTCAGGATTCAAAATTATTTGGTTCTGGTTCTTTATCAAGTTATGATAACCTTTATTCATTAGATATTTATTGCTTCATTTAATGAGTCTTTGCATCTACACACATGGGGTGCAAAAAGAAAACTAACCAATGAGAATTCAGCTACGTTATGACACAAGAGACTGGGTCATATCTCCAAATGGAGAATTGAAAGACTTGTGTCTAACGAAATCCTCGATCCTTTAGATTCTAAAGACTATGAGATTTGTGTTAATTGTATTAAGGGAAAACAAACCAATAAAAGGAGATTTGTAGCCAACAGGACTTCATACGTCTTAGAAATTATACATACGGATATTTGTGGGCCGTTTCCTATAGTTGCATGGAATGGTCAACAATATTTTATAACGTTCATAGACAATTTTTCTAGATATGGCTACATATATCTTATTCATGAAAAGTCACAGCCATTGGACGTGTTCAAATACTTTAAGGCTAAATTTTAGAATCAAATCAATAAAAGGATTAAAAGCATTAGATCTGATCGTGGTGGTGAGTACTACGGTATATATGACGGATCAGGTGAACAACGTCCAGGACCATTTTATAAATTCCTAGATGAATGCGATATCGTCCCCTAGTACACCATGCCAGGTTCACCCACAATGAATGGTGTTACTGAAAGACGAAATAGAACGCTTATGGATATGGTAACGAGTATGATTAGTCATTCTACCTTACCACAATCACTATGGGAGAAGCACTTAAGAGTGCAACATATATCCTTAACAGAGTTCCAACTAAAGCAACTGATAAAAATCTTTATGAACATTGTACGGGTAAAAAGCCCAGTCTAAAGCATTTGCATGTTTGGGGGTGTCCAGCTGAGGCTAGGCCTTATAGGCCTAATGACAATAAATTGGATACAGGGAAAGTTAGTTGTTATTTTTTCGGATATTCTGAAAGATCCATTGGATACAAGTTTTATGATCCCACAACTAAAAATATTTTTTTGATACGGGAAATGCCCGGTTCTTTGAGGATGTTGAGTTTGCGGGGGGAGATAGAGTTAATGATTTTGTCTTTGAGGAGGAATATGTGGATATTCTCATGGGTGTTGTTGGCATTGATCAGGATTTCATTCCTGACTTTATTCAAGATAAAAATTGAGACAATATCAGAGAACCTCCCATTCCACAAATTATTCCAAATTAACAAACTCTACAACCTCAAGAACCTATACCATTAAGGTGATCCACTGGGGAAAGAAGAAGTGCAATTTCAGATGATTACATTGTATTTCTCTAAGAAAATGAGACTGACATTGGAGTGACGGAAGATGATCCTATCAACTTCCATCAAGCCATTGAAAGCTCAAATTCTCAAAGTGGATAGATGCCATGAATGAGGAGATTAAGTCCATGAGTAACAATGACGTGTGGGAACTTGTCCCATTACAAGAAGGTGCAAAACCCATTGGTTGAGAATTGATATTTAAGACCAAGAGGGATTCAAGAGGCGATGTGGAAAGATACAAAGCACGTCTTGTTGCAAAGGGATTTACACGGAAAGAAGGCATCGATTATAAAGATACTTTCTCTCTAGTTTCCTCGAAAGACTCTTTCAGGATTATAATGGCATTAGTGGCACATTTTGATCTTGAGTTGCATTAGATGGATGTAAAGACAACGTTTCTCAATGGAGACATTGATGAGATGATTTATATGGTGCAATCTGAAAACTTTGTTTCGGGAAATTCAAAGAATATGGTTTGCAAACTTAAGAAATCTATCTATGGGCTGAAGCAGGCATCTAGACAATGGTATTTCAAGTTTCATCAGGTGATCATCTCATTTTGTTTTGAGATAAATTTGGTCGATGATTGTGTATACCATAAGTTCTATGGGAGCAAATACATATTTCTTATTTTGTATGTCGATGACATTTTGCTTGCCAGCAATGATATAGGCTTATTGCACGAATGTTGTGATTGCTAAGTTTTTATGTAAATTGATTTCCAAATTTTCAGCATGAATTGTATAAACTGAGAATACGAAAAGGTAGAAATGAAAGACTTGGAGAGGAAGGAAAGAGGAGTTGGGGAGAGATGATGTAATTCATAAATATATGCTTGCCTTCTCATGTTTTTCAGCTTACATATATATATTGGCATAAGGGGGGACCATTCCCACATGCTTGATCCACAAAACCGGAAAAAATACTAACAAACATGAATAAGACACATAAAAGAAACATATTTAATATGTTAAATGAATCCTCATCCCATTAAACTGTCTTGCCCTGGGCCCAACTCACACTTGGTTCTTTTGCCAGTCAGCCCAATGTTTCCTCCGACCCGTTTGAAATTGGCAACCCGCACCTGATCGGTTCCTCCTTTCTCAGCCCTTTTGCTATTCGAATCATCCCTAAAATTCATATTAACCCTAACCCCTAATTTTTCCGAAATCCTCTCCTGATCCATGACAATACCTTCCCCCTCCGGAGATCCTTGTCTCCAAGGATCAAATCTGGAAATAAACAATGTAAGTAACTCTCATCTTCCCAAGTTGCAAGCTCACATTTTTCGTTACACCAGTGAATGAGGAATTGAATGCGTTCTCCTCTTTTTCTTGCAGCAACCCTTTGTCCGATGGTTTCTTGTGGAAAGAATTGAAATCTCCCATCATCATCCACCATTGGTAGGTCCAAACTAGGTGGCGGCGAGGTAGTGGGACTGAGCTTCCTTTTCAAAAGCATACATGGAAAACCGGATGAATGCGAGCCCCTTCCGACAGTTGCAGTCGGTAAGCCACCTCTCCAATCCTCTCTAGAATTTGAAAAGGACCGTAAAATTGGGCTGGAAGTTTCATGTTCTTTCTGAAAGCAACAGAAGCTTGCCTGAATGGTTGTATCTTTAGGTAAACCCAATCCTCTTTTTCAAAATGATTTTCTACTCTCCTTTTATCTGCATAAAATTTCATGCACTCTTATGCCTGCATTAGGTTATTTTTCAACTTGTGTGTCAGTTCCTGCCTCTGTTGAATGAAAACTGAGGCATCAGGGTTCTGAGTAATGATGTGAGTCTCCATGAATGATGTAGGTGGTTGATAACCATATAGGGCCTAGAAAGGGGTAGTTTTAAGGCTTGTGTGGTAGTTTGTGTTATACCAAAATTCTGCCAAAGGTAGCTATTAAGCCCAGTGCTTAGGGTTCTGATGAACCATGCACCTGAGATAATTCTCCAAACACTGATTAAGCCTTTCAGTCTGGCCATCAGATTGTGGGTGATTAGCAGATGTAAAATCCAACTGAGTTCCCATATCCTTGAAAAGCTCTTTTCAAAATATACTAGTGAAAACTTTATCCCTGTCTGTGACTAAATGTAGAGTTTGGCCATGTAGTTTGTATATAGAGTCTAGGAATACCCTGGCTACTGTGGTGGCTGTGAATGGGTATGATAGGGCCAGGAAGTGGCCATATTTGGTGAGTCTGTCTATTACCACCAAAATTACATCCTTTCCCATGGATTTGGGAAGCCCTCCAATGAAATCCATAGAGATATGGTCCAAGATTGGTTTGGGATGGGCAATGGTTGTAATAATCCTGGGTATAACCCTCCTTCAGCCTTGCACTGAATACACACATCACACTTCTTAACCCAGTCCTCCACTTTTTTCTTCATTGATGGCCAGTAAAAAACCCTGCTAATCCTCTTATAGGTGCCCAAAATGCCAGAATGCCCTCCATAGGCCGAGTTGTGCATTTTTGCAAGAATGGTTTTCCTCAATGAGGGATCATTCCCCACTCCTATCTTCCCTTGGTACTTAATGATTTCACCCAATAGCTCAAATTCAGGATGGGATAGTGGGTCTAAGGACTTTGACACCAAAATTTTAGCAAAGTATGGATCATTTGTGTAGCTAGAAGCCACCTGTTGTACCCATGTAGGTGTAATGGTTGAGATAGCACAACAACTGTCTGGGTTTCCCACTTTTCTGGACAAAGCATCTGCCACCTTGTTCTCCACCCCCTTCTTATAGTGAATTTCATAATCAAAACCATGCAATTTAGTGATCCACTTCTGCTGTATCGGGTTCATGATTTTTCTGATCTAAAAGATGCTTCAGAGCCTGCTGGTCTGTTTTAATGATGAACTTGTACCCTTGTAGGTAGTGCCTCCATTTCTGAATAGCCATTAGCACAGCTAGAAACTCTCTCTCATAGATTGATAACCCTTGATTCTTAGCACATAGGGTCTTGCTCATAAATGCTATAGGTCTGCCTTCCTGCATAAGGACACCACCCACCCCAGTTCCACTAGCATCTGTCTCCAAAATGAAAGGCTTGGAAAAGTCAGGTAAAGCCAATACTGGAGCTGTCACCATTGCCTCTTTGAGATTGATAAAAGCCTTGTCTTCCTCCTTATTCCAGTTGTATGCTCCTTTCTTAAGAAAAGAAGTGAGTGGTTTGCTTAGCAATCATAGCCTTGGATGAACCTCCTGTAGTATCCTGTGAGACCTAAAAATCCCCTCAATTACTTGATGTTAGTAGATCTAGGCCACTGCACCATACTGGCTATCTTGTTAGGATCAATAGCAACCCCTTCCTTGGAAATAATGTGACCTAGGTATTCAATCTGCTCCTGTCCAAATTGGCACTTGCTCTTCTTAGCAAATAGGGAGTGCCTTCTTAGAAAACTCAAAACTGCCCTCAAATCCTTGTAATGGGATTCCTCTATTTTACTGTAGACTATGATATCATCAAAGAAGACCAAAACTAATTTTCTGAGAAATGGTTGGAAAACCTGGTTCATTAGGGATTTAAATATGGCTGGTGCATTACACTGCCTAAATGGCATCACCAAAAACTCATATTGTCCACGATGTGTGTTGAAAGCTGTAAGGTACCTATCCTCTAGCCTCATCAAAATTTGAAAATACCCAGACCTCAGATCAATCTTGGAGAAATAAACTACTCTATGAAACTCATCTAATAACTCATCAATAATGGGAATAGGATAGTCATGCTTGATAGTGAGGCTGTTAAGATACCTTAGTCCACACACATCCTCTATATGTTGTCTTTTTTCTTCACCAGTAGGACTGGGGAGGCAAAAGGGCTACTGCTA
Source organism: Phtheirospermum japonicum (assembly GCA_014905375.1). Taxonomy (NCBI): domain Eukaryota; kingdom Viridiplantae; phylum Streptophyta; class Magnoliopsida; order Lamiales; family Orobanchaceae; genus Phtheirospermum; species Phtheirospermum japonicum. Next base: position 319,694 of record BMAC01000292.1, on the reverse strand, counting down.
TGTTGTATTACACCAGATTCTAGAAGTTCCTTCACAATCTTTAAAATTTCATTCTTCTGAGTACGAGATACTCTATAATGGAGTTGGTGTTTGGGGTTACTCCATTCTTTCAACACAATGTGGTGTTCCACAACCTGGTAGGTGGTAAGCCTGTAGGTTCTTCAAAAATGTCTTGATACTCATCAAGCAGGTTATCCATGGTAACTGAATTTCCCATTGCCTCAGGTTTATCCCTAATCCAGAATACCTCTTCAATCTGGGAGGGCATGTTCTGGTGGATCATTTTAAATAGTGTAGGACCAGAAATGAGATGGCATTCAGTTGGTGAGGATATAGCTTGTATCTTCACCCTCTTTCCCAATAAGGTAATAGTAAATGTCATGTGGTCATAGTCCAGTTCAATAGGGGTACATGACTTCAGCCAATCCCCTCCTAAAATCAAGTCACACCCTTCATTTACCAGAACCTTGGTGAAAAAGAGAAAGGGTGTCCTTGCATCTTCCATTTAAACCCTGGTACCCTTGTGGAACTGATCATCCTCTGTCCATTTACCACTTTAACCAAAATAGGTTTGGCCTGTTCTAGGTTGCACCCCAACTTTTTTTGCAGTTTATTCTTGGATAAAGCTGAGAGTGCTTGTTTTGCATGTAATTGTGGTGTTTGTCTAGTGTTTTTAATTAGGATTTTATGTTAATTTTAGTAGTTTTTTAGTCGAGTTTTGTTAGGTTTTCACTTATTTTCTCGTTTTGTTGTTCTTTTCGTGTTTCTTGTTGATTTTATACTTAAAATGGTTAAATGAGTTCAACTAATTTGTGGATGGGGGTTATTTGTGTTAGGTTTTGACAAGAAGGCAAAAAGAAGGGATCTAATTGTGTCACTCAACTAGATTCCATGGATGATTCACAAGATCAAGCACAAATTTTAATACCTAAGGCAAAAAGCATAAAACAAATGAAGAACAAAGCATGAAATTAAAAGAAAGCTTACTAGAATTAAAGAGAGAATCCAAAAGTTTGATTGAAGTTGCAAGGAATTAAAGATCCAAGGGA
>BMAC01000292.1:297811-316015 GCA_014905375.1 Phtheirospermum japonicum | reverse complement strand
TAGGGGAAGGTGGACTTGAGAATTGGCTTGTAATGGCCCATGGATCCGGATCGGGAGGTGGAGTAGTAGAAATCACCGGGATATTCGGATGATAAGGGCCCACATGAGGAGTACAAACCGGATAATGAGACGGCGGTGGAGCAAAAGATGACATAGCACAACCGGGTTCCACATGAAGTCCATGATCCCCATACACATTCTCCGAGGGATGCGTTGGCGAGGAGAGGTCCGGGCAATATTCGGGAAGATGATCACTCGTTCCACACCATCCACATCCCAAAAAAGGTCGGCTAACATCTCTCATAGTACGGATGGGGGGGCCACATGTGAAGTTGGAGCCCGGACCACCAAACAACTCATACTCTTCGAGATCTTGAGGGGATATGGGTATGTTCGTCCCAAAATAGCAATCCGGAGTAGAAGAACCTCGACACGGGTCGGAATTCCCAAAGCGACCATTATGCATATTCGGACCATGAACGGGAATGCCATTACCACCATACGGGGTGGGACTCGGATATCCACCCCCCACATTTCCACTTGGAGTCGTAGTCGGCATAGGATTGGAATGAAAAATGGGAGGGGCTCCATATGGGCCGGGCTTCGGGCGACGCATATTCGAATTATAATGAGTAGCATCATAGCCATACGGGCCGGAAGTTGGGCTATGCGTATTCGGAGAATATTGAGGAGCATCATAGCCATATGGGCCGGAAGTTGGGCTTTGCACGTTTGGATAGGAATATGGAGCTTTGCACGTTCGGATAGGAATTTGAAGATCCATAACCACCCAAGGAACCACTCACACCCGAGAAACTATCAAACCCGACATGGTTTGCACCATGCCCTCCCATGCCGGGTTGCCCATAACCATATCCACCATTGGCAACGTGGTTTGCACCATGCCCTCCCACGTTGCCATACCCATTATACATAAGCTCATTCCCAACATGGTTTGCACCATGCCCTCCCATGCCGGGAATGTATCCACCTATTATAGTTATACGTACCTTGCATACTCAAAAAAAAAATGTCAAATAACAAAACAAGCCAAAAACACAAAGAAACTACAATCAAATCGAAAGCCTTAACCAAGCCGAGTCGCAACGGCGCCATTTTGTTAGAAGAGTTTTCGTGGTGTTGAAATAATTCAACGGGTTCATGGCTTGGTATTATTGGAGATCGATTCAATTGCAAGTTTCAAGGTGTTTCAAGCTTGAAAAATAAAGAGAAAATAAAAATAAAGCAATTAAAATAGCTAACTATCCTAGGAAATGAAATAGCAAGTGGGTCGGATGCCTCGTCGTATGCCTCAATAAGTAAATGCAAGCAAGTAATGAAAATAAGCAAGAAAATGCAATATTTCACCAAGTACAAGCATGCATGCACAAGGTACAACTATGCATAAAAATTCAAATAAAGAAAATTAGCAATAATTGAAAGCATGGATGTAAAGAGAAAGGAAAGTTGACAAGAAAGTTCAAAACTTTAAGAAAAATAACAAGAAACAAAGCATAGATCTAGGATTAAGCATAAAACAAAGCATAAAAATAAAAGTGCAAATAAAGCATAGCAAAAACTCAAAATCAAGATGATCCAAGAGCCGATCTATGATATACATGTGTCACTCATCTAGATTCCACAGCCAATTCATAAGTTTCATCAGGAATTCAAGGTGCTAAGACAAAAGGCATGAAATGAAGAAAAATGCATGAAACATGTAAAATAACGTGAAATTAAATGATCTAGGCCTCAATCTATGATCTAATTGTGTCACTCAACTAGATTCCATGGATGATTCACAAGATCAAGCACAAATTTTAATACCTAAGGCAAAAAGCATAAAACAAATGAAGAACAAAGCATGAAATTAAAAGAAAGCTTACTAGAATTAAAGAGAGAATCCAAAAGTTTGATTGAAGTTGCAAGGAATTAAAGATCCAAGGGAGTACTTGAATCCTTCTTGAGCTTACAAACCCAAGGCAAAGCTTGAAAATTAAATCTAGAGAGAGAAATTAAGTCCCAAACCCAAGCTTGGGTTGGGAGGAGGTGTTTTACAAAATGAAAGAGAGGTTCTATTTATACAAGTTAATTAGGGGTAAATGGGTCAATTATGACATATGAGCTTGGATTTCCATGCATTGACCAAATTTGACCCAAAATGGTCAAAATAGACCATTTGGGTCGAGTTGGGCTCGATTGGCTCGGCAAAATTGCAAGGTGGCTCGGAGATGGGCGAGATGGCTCGGTCGTGGTCGGCAGCTGTCGGCAGGCATGGCGAGCGGGACTCGGCAGCTCTCGGCGGCACTCGGCAGGCATGCGCGCAGTCGATCGACTGGCTCGGAAGTCGATCGACTGCTCTCGGCAGGATGGCCACTCTCTGGAAAGCAGTCGAGCCAGCCCTCGGCAGTCGATCGACAGCGCTCGAGTCGTGTGCGGACATGCTCCGGCAGCGTCGGCAGGCGTGGGCGGACATGCTCGGCAGCTCTCGGCAGCGTCGGCAGGCGTGGGCGGACATGCTCGGCAGCTCTCGGCAGTTGCGCGCGGGCTTGCGGGCGGGACTCGACAGCTGTGCGCGGGACTAGGCGGGCGTGACTTGGCAGCTGCGCGCGGGACTAGGCGGGCATGGCTGTAGCGCTCGGCAGCGGCCGAGCAGCTGTGCGCGGGACTCGCCTTGGCTTGAGCCAAATCGAGCCAAGGGCCAATTTTCAATAGATTGAGGCCTAGATCATTTAATTTCACGTTATTTTACATGTTTCATGCATTTTTCTTCATTTCATGCCTTTTGTCTTAGCACCTTGAATTCCTGATGAAACTTATGAATTGGCTGTGGAATCTAGATGAGTGACACATGTATATCATAGATCGGCTCTTGGATCATCTTGATTTTGAGTTTTTGCTATGCTTTATTTGCACTTTTATTTTTATGCTTTGTTTTATGCTTAATCCTAGATCTATGCTTTGTTTCTTGTTATTTTTCTTAAAGTTTTGAACTTTCTTGTCAACCTTCCTTTCTCTTTACATCCATGCTTTCAATTATTGCTAATTTTCTTTATTTGAATTTTTATGCATAGTTGTACCTTGTGCATGCATGCTTGTACTTGGTGAAATATTGCATTTTCTTGCTTATTTTCATTACTTGCTTGCATTTACTTATTGAGGCATACGACGAGGCATCCGACCCACTTGCTATTTCATTTCCTAGGATAGTTAGCTATTTTAATTGCTTTATTTTTATTTTCTCTTTATTTTTCAAGCTTGAAACACCTTGAAACTTGCAATTGAATCGATCTCCAATAATACCAAGCCATGAACCCGTTGAATTATTTCAACACCACGAAAACTCTTCTACCAGTGCTGCATGTGTCAATAAGTATGTGTAATTTCTCCTTTCCTACAGATCCATTTAACCTCATGGTGGTAACCCGAACCTCTCCTGAGATGGAGTTGAATGACATCTGAATCTCCTCCATAGGGTCAGTCTCATCAGTTACAACCTCCTCAGTGCCAGTAGGTGGTTCCAATTAGTGCCTCTCTTCTTCTTCAGTTATGACCATGTATGATATCCTGTTTTTTCATCTTTGCCCTCTTGAAAAAGGCTCATCACAATTGTAGTAAAACCCCTTATATCTCCTAGCAGACATTTCATTGGCAGTGAGTAATTGGAACTATGGTTTGTTTTGAGTATGAGGTGGTTTTATGGTAGGGTTCAGGTCATACTTCTTGGGAATAAAGGGGGTAATAGGCTTGGCTGTGGTTCTGAATTTTCTTGATATGGCCTCCAATGTGTGTAGTTGTCTCCGCCCTAGCTCAATGGTTTCTTGTAGTGATGTAGGTTCAAACATGTGAATAAAAGACTACAGCTCTTCACTCAACCCACTGATGAAATTAGCAATAAAATAGTCTTCTGAGTAAGCACCCCTGTTTGATAATAGCATACAAGCCCTGAGTTCCTCAAATTTGTCAACATACTTTGTATAGGAATGTGTGTGCCTCAGTTTGTTGAATTCTGCACCTCTAGGAATTGAACCCATGTTAAGTCTAGCTGTCTGATGGAGAATAACTGATACCACTGGGCAGCCTTACCATCAAAAATGCATAGATGCTAGGGTTACCTTCTGTGTATCTGGGATGTTTGGGATGAGATTAAAATATCCTTGGCATATTAGGATCCAAGATCTGGCATGAGTGCCATCAAACCTGGGAAAATCAAGTCAAGGCAGTGGGCTTATGATATTGTGGGTAGGATGCTCCTAGATCATTCTGTTTGACTGCTGCTTGTGTGTGTTTCTGGGTGATGTCCAGTCTGGCCCTGGATCTCCCAATATTGATCCTTAATCAGAATATTTTGCCCCTTTATCAAGGTTGAGTAGTTGTAACTGAATGGATGCCAAAGTCTGGGACAGATGGTCAAATTTACCCATGATTTTTGTGTTGATTCCATTGATTTGTTCTTATAATCTTATCTCTGTTGCTTACCTTTTTGCAGACTTGGTTTGGAGAATATGATCAATACGTTTCTGAGCTTCTTGGAGGTCTTTAAATCGAGTGATTTCGACCATCTAGAAACCTGGGCTCTGAGATACCAATTGTTGTGATTGCTAAGTTTTTATGTAAATTGATTTCCCAATTTTCAGCATGAATTGTATAAATTGAGAATATGAAAAGGTAGAAATGAAAGACTTGGAGAGGAAGGAAAGAGGAGTTGGGGAGAGATGATGTAATTCATAAATATCTGCTTGACTTCTCATGTTTTTCAGCTTACATATATATAGTGGCATAAAGGGGGGACCATTCCCACATGCTTGATCCACGAAACCGGAAAAAATACTAACAAACTTGAATAAGACAAACATAAAAGAAATGTATTTAATATATTAAATGAATCCTCAGCCCATTAAACTGTCTTGCCCTGGGCCCAACTCACACTTGGTTCTTTTGCCAGTCAGCCCAATGTTTCCTCCGACCCGTTTGAAATTGGCAACCCGCACCTGATCGGTTCCTCCTTTCTCAGCCCTTTTGCTATTCGAATCATCCATAAAATTCATATTAACCCTAACCCCTAATTTTTCCGAAATCCTCTCCTGATCCATGACAACAACACCAAGAGATTTCTAGCTAAGAATTTTGAGATGAAGATTATTGGTGACGCCTCTTTTGTATTAGGTATAGAAATACACCGAGATCGTTCTCGAGGTACTTTGGGATTATCAAAAAAGATCTATATTGAAAAGTTTCTTAAAAGGTATGACATGCAGGATTGTAAACCAGGAGATAACCCTATGACTAAGGGAGACAAATTCAGTCTCGAACAATGCCCTAAAAATAAATTGGAGGAAAAAGAAATGCAGAAGATTCCTTATGCTTCAGCAATAGGGAGTCTGATGTATGCTCAAGTATGTACGCGTCCAGCTATTGCGTTCATTGTTGGGATGTTGGGCATATATTTGAGCAAGCTAGGACTAGACCATTGGAAGGCAGCCAAACGGGTCTTGAGGTATTTGCAAAGAACAAAAGATTACATGCTCACATATCGAAGGTCAGATTTAAGTGAGATCGTTGGATATTCTGACTCCAATCATGCTGGATGCCAATATAGTATGAAATCTACGTCAGGCTATGTATTCTTGCTGGCTGGGGGTGCTTTATCTTGGTGGAGTGCTAAACAGTCTATTATAGCCTCCTCTACCATGGTAGCAAAACTTATAGCATGTTTTGAGGCATCTAACCACGGAGTATGGCTCCGAAACCTTTTCACGGGGCTGCGCATAGTGGATGGTATTGAAAAGCCACTTAAGTTATTTTGTGACAATAAATCAGTAGTCTTTTATTTCAATGACAATAGAATCTAGACGAAGTCTAGGCATAGAGACATCAAGTTTCTAGTTGTTAAAGAGAGAATTCAAAGTGAAGAGTTGTCAATTGAACATATCGGTACAAACTCCATGATTGTGGATCAGCTTACAAAGGGATTGCCACCCAAAATGTGTCATGAGCTTACTGCGAGTATGTGTGTCAAACTTTTGGAGGATATTTAGTTTTAGTGGGAGTTGTGTGATTATAATGTTCTATTTTGTAGACATATTTCTCACTACTACAGCTTAAGGATATTTTGAGTTTCTGCTGAAGTTAAAGCTATTTGGTTGATTCACACTTTGACTTTACTATATGGTTGATCTCACTAAGGTTTTAAGGTGGACCAGTTTGGAATAAGCATGTTACGATCACAATACATGAAATTTCCATGCTACACATCCACATCATGATCCATGTCATTCATCTGTGTTGACATATGTGACCATTGATGGGTCGAGTTACGATAAATGTAATGAAGGAAGCTTTGATCCTATATTGATATGGCTGATGGACCGGATTGGATATAAATACATTTTGGTTATGACAACAAAGTTGAGCTCGTAAAGTTATATTTTGCAATTTATAATTATAAGGTTACACATATAGCCCAAGTGGGAGATTGTTGGATCCTTAATCCAACATTGGGCTTATATGTGAAATAATCATATATTATGGACTGTCAAATAAGGAAGACTAATTAAAAGTTATCAAATAAAGTTTAAGGTATTGGGCTTTAATGTATCTAATAGGATGTGGGCCTTTAATGTGTAGATACTCATTGGGTTATCTATTTTAATGATGGACTAAAATAGGTAAACCCTAGATGACTCAAGTATATAAGGGTTATGGTCTCTAGGTCATACGTATCATTATCAACTATTATATTCTGCATCCCATCATCAGAAGAGAGCATATAGAGAAAGGTAAAGGGTTTTCTGAAAGGATTGGATACGTATTGCCCTACAAGGTCAAACTCCAAATTCAATCGCTTATGGATTCAGTTATGCTTCCGTATACTAACTTATGATTCTCAATACATTAATATGATGGTTCCTCGATTATAGCGATGGCTTTCGCTAAAAACTATTATCTAAAAATAATGACATATTTGGCATGATGATCAAGGAAAATTGTTTAGCTCTATGATTCGGCAGGTTAGTGTTATCACCTAATATTATTTGAATATAATTTCAAAGTTGATGCATATTTTAAGCTATTTTTCATTTTTTCTATTCATTTGCCCCACTTTGATCCTTTGTATTACACTGATTGTTGGATTTGGATTTAACAACAGGTCGAAATGTCCAACGAAACAAAATGTTGTTATGATGGATAAGTTTGCATTTTTACTGAAAATGATCAGTTTTAATTATTCTATTCGCTATGTGAATAATTTTAATCATTTTCAATTTCCATATGGTTTTGATTTTTATTTAGCCGACACAATATTAATAATTAAATTTGAAATAAGTTTTTTTGGATTAAAATCACATTGTTAGAACTTTGAATAATTAGTTTAGTTTATTTTGCCAGCCTCTTTAGCATGGATGGGGACTTTGCACCAATAACTGAGCCTACAAAACAATGTACGGAGCATGGGTTTCTGTTGTAATTGATGATGTGAGTTTCTTTATAATACTTAGTCCATGATATATAAATGCTTTTTAATCATCTTGATCATTCTAATTTCATTGGTCCTTGGCTTTTGTAAGAAGTATGTGCCTAATCATTTTTCACCATTTGGATTTTAAATGTGTTTTTTACTTGTTCGGCTAAACCCTCTTCACTCTGTTGCTCTCTTTATCTCTCCCTTTTCTATGTGTGTGTGTTGAACATTTTCAATACTCTGGATTCAATTTGGGGTTATTCAACTTAATTACAAAGAGATCCAACTAACTTTCAATATTATAAATATAACCCATGAAGTTTGATTCTGTGCTTAAATTAAGGGGACAAATGTAATATTTGATAAATGTAGGTTTATTTAATCTTTTTAATGGGACAATTCTCATATACTTTAATAGTTAAGTATTTTATCCCATATACTCTAGTGAAAGTATTAACTTCCTATTTAATCCAACCACTACATATAGGTACTATTTTATTCTCACTAACCAATTTTTTTTTCCTTTCAGTTTTCTTTTTCTTTCAAATATAATCCAACTAAAATTCGTACTACTTTATATTAGTTTCATACTATTTCATATTAATATTATACTACCAACATCTCATACTATATTTTCGAATTTCATACTACATCATGAAATTTCATATTACATTATGGAATTCATTGGTATAAATTTCATAATATTTCGTTAAATTGGATACTAAATCTAGAGTTCATCAAAATTGAAAAATTCATAAAAATATAAAAAATTACATAATACTTTTCATAATTCTTGAGAAATTGCAAATTGCTTCGTAGAGTTTTTGGAGAAATACACACTACTTGGTAGAATTTTGGAGAAATTAGATACTACTTCGTATATTTGTAAATTTACATACTACTCAAAAATTTTGGGAAAATTACATATTACTTCGCGAATTTCTTAAGAAATTACATACTACTTTGCAAAAAAACTAATAGGTGTGATGTGTAATGTTATTTGATAATTTCACTTACTTACCGGATTAGCTACAAACTTTAACCTTGTGCTTCATCCTAATTATAAAAAACAAACAAAAAAAACAAAGAGTAATCTTTGGCAAACTAAGATGTTGTAGACTCCATCTTTTCATACTATAACTTTTGAATCGAATTGGTCAAACTGAGATTTTGGCAAAGAACTCAATCAAAAAGTGGCTTCATTCATTGTGTATTCTATTGTACATATGGCAATTTGTTGAAGCCCCAAATTGAAGAAGCTTTGCATTTCCTGATTTTTTTTAAAAATATATCCATGAAGAGAGATTGGCGGCTGTAGACTCGAAATGAAAGTGCTAGGATTTTGAGATGAGATAGTAATGACATTTGTGGAAGAAATCATTTTGAGAGACGTGCGGATGTGGGTTGGAAAATGAAGATGCTAGGTTTTTGAAATCTTGAGATGAGATTAATGGCCTCCACTGCACATTGCAAGCGAGAGTGTGTGATAGTGTGAGAATTAAATAGGAAAGAAAAAGAAAAAAAAAAGGTATGTTAGGATTTTTAGGTGTAAGGGGGTAGTTTTGATAATTTAAGTTATAATTTAATTAAATGAGATACTATTTACCTAGATGGGAATGAATATAGTGGATAGATTAAATAAGACTTAGTGGTGACCGGAGTGTAGTAAATAGGAATTTTTCCCTTTTCAATTTAATTTTAGTTTTTGCTTCTGAAGACAAAATAAGATTCCAGTGGTGCTATTTGTGATTTTTAAAGTTAGCTACTTATTATATTAAACCTCAAGGATACTTGAGATTAACCCTTCATTTCTTTAATGTCTTAATTTTGGACTGATATAGTCAAGTCAATTTTTGATATCGTATCAACTAGTCACCCATATTCCAACTGATTGAGGTACGAAATCAGGTAACAAATAAAAAATAAAGATTTGATTTATCCGACCTAAAATACTTTGGCCGAGAAACCAGTTATCCGACCTAAAATAGGTCGGCCAAACCATAAAGTATTTATCCGACTTAAGACTGGTCGGCCAAAAAATCATTCCATACCCTAACCATAAACCATAACGCTAAAATATTACTTAAGTATCGCCTTATAACCAAAAACCTGTTAACCATAATCCGTCATATAAGGTCACAATACCATAAATAACCACCAACTTAAAATTAAAGTTTTTCTTATATTCTAACTTACCATAGATATTAGAACTCTAGTAATATTATCGAAATAACCATGGGCCAATAACCATTTTCATGCCCTTAGTCCACCGGGACCCCATAACATAATTTATATTATCCCACCAGGGCCCAAGATCCTATTTCATGCTCTTATATTCTCAGTACCGAGCTGCTACAATACAATTTTATCCATAAGAGCTCATCACTCCCATATAAGAGATCTCCACACCCATACAAGAGCTCGCCACTACTACAAATAGCTCACCCTCCTATAGAAGAGATCGCCCTTTTTAAAGGTGAGGTCGCCTTACAAATTCCTACAAAACTTGCATATCTACCGACCTGGATATTTGATAGAGAATCAGCTCATAACCATGAGAACCAGAATAGCCATCGCCGACCTGAATAAGAGTCGGCCCATAAAACCATAAAAACCATAAAACCATAACCATTTACCTGATCGGAAATAGGTCAGCCAAAAAGTCAAAGCCGACCTAAAATATCTAGATCAAAAAACTATTTATCCGTCCTAAAACAGGTCGGCCAAACAACTATTGCATCCATAAATTATCGCCAACCTAAATAAAGCATCATCCCATTCCATTTAAACCATTACCGACCTAATAAAACCGTCATCCTATACCATATAAACCATCGCCGACCTAATAAAAGCGTCAGCCCATTCCATATAAACCATCACCGACCTAATAAGTCAGCACATAACACACCCATAGAATATATGTTAGCTTGTTAATGTCTATCATAAAATTGCCGTCATCCTGACACAAGTTGGCATATTAAATTAAGCAAAACCATATCAAACCACATATGACCAAGAAAACCACTCGGTCCCCCAAGTTTAAATAAATTGAGTAAAGTAAAACAGGTAGACCATACTCAAACCATATAACAACAACATAGGGCCGAGAAAAGCACTCAGTCCCCCATGTCTGGATAAACTTTGCTAAGTAAAACCAGTTAAACCATACCAGACCAAAAAACCCAGCAAACACATATTCCAACAATCATATAAACGTATTCAAGTAAACACAATCATATAAACCATATTCAGATAAACACATAATCCAACAATCATATAAACGTATTCAAGTACACACATAATCAAATAACTAAAATATATGTTAATCAAACATATTCACATAGACACATACTCAAACAACCATAGAATATGTTAATCAAACATATTCATATAGACACATACCCAAACAACCATAGAATATGTTAATCAAACATATTCATCGCAAATTGAATCAAAGGTGGATCTCTTTCAATAACCCTAAAACATCGTTCATTTCCATAAACACCATATCCATAAACCATCGCCGACCTAATGAAAGCGTCAGCCCATAACCATAAAAACCATATCCATAAGCCATACCATTCATTAATACAACCAACACTACTGTAGAAACTGCATACAACGGCAGTTATTTTAGAGAATTTACGGCAATTTTTGAATTGTCGTAGAAAGTAGGGGTTGTAGAAAGTAGGGACCTTTTACGGCGGTTCTACTACCGCCGTTACATCCAACTCATTAACGTCAATTGTTTGGAACCACCGTTGTTTAATATAAATTAAAAAGTAATTACTGGTGAGCCCAACGAGTCTAGCTCATTCGACTCACTAAGTCAAGGTGAGTTACGGCGAGCTCCGACGTCCAAGGGCAGCCTTGCGAACTCTGGGGAAGCTGGCGAGCTCCGACGTCCAGCACACTGAATCCAGGCAAACTCCAATGTCCAGCTGGTCGTCTCTTCCCCGTTGATCCTCGTCTTTCCCGGTTTGAGAAGTTCCAGGCGAAGTCCGACGAACTCTGATGTCCAGGCAAACTCCGACGTGGTAGCCTTGGTGTAGAATAGTAGCTGCAGATTCTCCGTCATTGTTTTACAACGGCAGCTGGCGAATGCACATTCTCCAGTGACGTCCAACGGCAGCTGCAGATTCTCTGGCAACGTCCAATGGCAGCTGGCGAATGCAGATGAGGATCTCCGGGTGGTCCAAGATGAAGATGCATGAAAAGGATGAAGATGAAGGCATGAAGGTGGGTACACAGATCGATGACGTGGAGAATGTAGATCGTCGGATGAGACACGGATCAACGGTTGAAACACGGATCAACGGTTAAAACAACTTCATTGAGCAAGACGAGGATCGGTGACATGGCAGACTGAGTTTTTACGGCTGTTCTAAAATAACCGCCATAGAATGTGTGAGTTTTACGATGGTTCTTATATAACCGCCGTAGAATGTTTAAGTTTTTACGGCGATTGTTTGTGAACCGACGTTAAAATAAATCGGCCTCCATTTTTTATGGCGATTCAAAAAAACCGTCGTAGTATAGGTGAGTTTTTACGGCGGTTCAGAAAAAATGCCGTAGAATGTAGGATTCTACGGCGGTTTTAAGATAACCGCCGTTAAAATATGGATTTAAAGTCGATTTTCTGGAAAATTTCAGTTAAAACATATTTAACGGCGGTTTTCCAGAACCGCCGTGGTAGCCCTGTTCAGCAGTAGTGCAAACTCGCGACCAGACCATAACCATTTAAATCGGACCATAGACCATAACCATTTAGATCGAATCAAATGAATTAATCCAGTAGACCATATCAAATTAATTGACTCATATAAGCCAAACAAATCATGTAAAACCAAATAAACCAACTAATCCCTCATATGTAAGCTAAATAAACCATATTAAATAAACTAATTTCTCATATAAACCATATTAAACCAAATAAATCAACTAATTCTCCATATTCCAACCAAATCAATCAACTAAACCATATCAAATAAACCAAACCCTATAAAATCAAATAAACCAAATAAACCCACTAAACCATAGTAGCCAAATAAACCCAGTAATATCAAACCAAACAAATAATTTTAAAGCAAATTAACCATGTTAAATACCAAATAACCATATAACCAAATAAAATATATAATCATGTAATCAAATAAACACATATATTGGCTAAACTATTATAACCTAAATAAACCATATTAAATCACATAATCAGCTAGTCCCTCATGTTTTAGCTGATTAAAATAAAATATCAAGTAAGGTAGATAAAGAATATAGAAAACCCTCCTTTTACGAGGTTTGAATGAGCGTACCTGATATGTAGTCATGTTTATGCCCAAAAAATTTACCTCTCAAATATCTAAACGCGCGACCTCTTTATTCTCAGGTAGCGAAATTTTACGATCATATCTCCTTGAATATTTGGACACAAGACCTTTAAATATTAGTGATCTCATCGCGTTTGGTTGAGCCGACCATCCCCTAGTTAAATTCTGAAGAGCATATAAAGTAACTCTTTAAGACCAAAACTAATACGAACAAGACAGGGTAGACCTGCACTCAATCCGTAAAATTAATTTCTAAAATAATCATGTGCCGCTCATCCATATAATAATTTGAAAGTAGAAGTAAACGAAGAACTTCTCATCGTTATCACGCATGTCTGATTAACAAGATAAATTCTATCCTCGTTCTCGATGACAATTCAGCAGCTAGTTTCTCACGCAAACTATCAAATTTAATAGGTACTGACAGTGTTCTAAAAGGCCCGCCTAGGTTTCACCTAATCCCGCCTACGCTTGAGGCTTCATCGAAACGCCCCGCCTTGCAAAAGGCTTGAAAAGGTTTGGAGACGACAGTCAACTTAGAGTTGACCGTCTCGTATGTATGTAACATGCAATTTTTTGTTGTGTTTTAACTATGTTTGTATTTTATTTCCTATTTTTAGTTAAACTCAACTATCTTAATATATTTATTTTGAGTTCAGTCGTGCGAGATTGTTACGAAGTTAACAATACTAAGTAATATCTTAATTTTAAATATTTTAAAAACTATTATTCTATTGATAAATTAAAAAATATTGCAAAAAATCTTTACACGTTGTATTGTTTTACTTATTATTAAAAAAATAATTAAAAAAAATATAAAAAATGAAAACGCCTTTTGTCGCTTAGGTTTCGCCTAACCACGCATAGGCTTTTAAGGCTTGAGGCTCGACCTCGACACCTTGACACGCCTCACGCTTTTTGGAACCTTGGGTACCGAACGGATTTTATCCATAATATTAGGAGTTACACCTATATCACCCGAAAAGTTATTCAGAATTTCAACACAAGGTTATACCCATGAATAAATAACCTTTCGACAAAAACACCGCCACGATTCCAAAAACTAAAATATATTATCCTGATCCACTTATCTTCCATAGTTTATAATTCTATGGTTGTAAAATCAATAGGTTTCTTAATCCAATTAATTGGACCCTTGATCTATAAAAGGTTTTGGCAGGTACTATTTTGATGGATGATGACATCATGCAATACTTCATGCGTTTTTATAATATTAAAATTTTAGACCAGAAACTTACCTTGATGGTCGTGCCTCCATTGGATATTGAATTTGATTCTTTGTGTCAATAGTGCATGCGAAAACATTCATCAAGCCGCAAGTCAAACAAGTCAAACAATTATAGACATGGTTTTATCACGTCTTTTGTTCAAGAACTCAATGTCCCTCCTATTCTCACAAATAACGTCACTTGATGTAACCAAAAAAATTGGCTTACCAAGAAAGAGGTCGGATCACTTCGAATTGCTTTATCGACCATGAACGACATGCACAAAACCCAAGCCAATAATTAAAGTTATGAAATAAGGGCTTAAACATCCTATTTATAAGATTGTAGGATTCTTTCATAAGATGATAGATTAAATCTTCTAATTGTACTTAATCTCCATAATTAAAAAATATTCTCATATTAGTATTTTTATTTCCCATAATTCAATAATAACCATAAAACCTTATTATTTTTATGTTTTTGATCTGCCGGGCCCATAATCATATAAAATCATATTATTATATACGACGGAACCTACAACCTTCTACCTCTTTTGTTACTTTCTTACCATATATAGTCGAGTCGATTTTTGATATCGTGAAATTTTAAAGTTGTCATTTGTCATCTGGCTTGCTAAGCGCACACCAAGTAAATGAATTAAACTAATTTTGTTTCAGGTGTCAACCGTGTTATTAGTAAATTAATTAAATATATTAGTCTAACAAAACATTATTTTCAAAACATTATTTTCAGTGAAATATTACAAACAACAAATCACCTTAGGAACAACTTTTAAATAGAAGTTATGTGCACATAGTTGCGAGAAGTACACAAGAATATAATTTCAAGTATATAAATGAGGGGAAAATGCTTCTTTTGAAACTTGACTCATTTAGAAGCACATTTTGTGTGTTTTAAGATTCTTTTAGGAGCTTATAATGTGTTTATAACCATTTTCAACCACCAGGTTGTTAATAGATAAAATGTGATCATTAGTTGAAAATGTGATAATTGTTATAATTAAGTGTATGAATATGTTGAACCTATATTTCTACATTATTGTATGACTACTTAGGTTTTGCATCATAATAAGTATGATATTCCACAAATTTTATTTTTTAGTGTGTGTTACGAAAAACACATCTAACATGTTTCATCATCATTTTTTTGTAAACTTTAAAATTTTGATAATTTTTTTGGCTTATACAAAAGCATGTACACATTATTTCGTGTAATTTAATTATCTTAGAGTCTTATATGATATTTTTCTAATATCATTTTCCTTCCTTCTCTTTCCCTCTATTGGATTTTAATCTAATTGCCACTTTAATTACTTCCTAAGTAATTAAATAATCATGTAACAATTATTGATTAAGGGTAAAAAATATTTGAATATTACTTATTGCAAAGAGAATTATTGTATCATTGTAATAAGACAACTATTGTCGCATGCAAAGAAAATTATTAAAATCTAAAATAAGTAATAATGGGTTATATTATTCAAATTACTTTTAGATTATATTTAAAAGAAAACATTTCTAAAAAAAGCCCGTGTGTAACGCGACACCCACCCACACAGACATAGTTGGTTAGTTCTTTCATTTTAAACGCTAATCACATACGATTGTTCATATTGATTTTGTATAATTAAGTATTTTTTGACAATAATTACAACTTACTTTTAGGTGATTGATTTGAGCTATATAGAAACACATAACTAGGATAGTATATTTATATTTGAGTATTTGAATATGTTTTAATTGATATCCATATCCAATCATTACCCACGTTTCATTGGAGGTGAATATTTTCTCCCATATTTTATCATTTTACTTTATTGGCAGCTTATATTCTTTTAATTGATTGATTTATGGATCTGGACATGGTTTAATATGGCAATAACTCACCCGTATTCATTAAATTTATATACGTCAAATACTTAGGTGAGACCGATTTCATAGTATAAGACCATTTTTAATCTACTCATTCAGTCTTATCTGCCCACCCAACTGACCCGCCCCATTAAGATAAATAAAATAAAATCAGTCAATAATATCCTCACCACCGATCCACACTGTCTCCGCTATCAATTGCAGAACTTAATAAAATTTACATTATTGAATCTTCTTGGCGTGGTAGTTCCAAATTCAGAGTTAGATTTACGATCTAACATTTCGATCGACGGAATTTGTCGATCAAAGTTTTTAATCCATCAAGTTTGACCTTAGATCTCCGAAGTCTTGGCTCACAAAACTCTGATCATCCACCACCATTCAAATCTGCACGTTGGGGTTGGACTTTTGTACCAAACACGAAATTTCATCCTCTGAGAACATGAGGTTCTGCCAGCATCCGGAGGTCTCCGCTATCAGTTGCAAAACTTAATAATATTTACATTATTGAATCTTCTTGGCGTGGTAGTTCCAAATTCAAAGTTAGATTTACGATCTAACATTTCGATCGACGGAATTTGTCGATCAAAGTTTTCAATCCATCAAGTTTGACCTTAGATCTCCGAAGACTTGGCTCACAAAACTCTGATCATCCACCACCATTCAAATCTGCACGTTGCGGTTGGACTTTTGTACCAAACACGAAATTTCATCCTCTGAGAACATGAGGTTCTGCCAGCATCCGAAGGTTCGGTGGGCACAGCGGTCCGACAAGGTGTTCCTGACCGTATCTCTACCCGACGCCAAGGATAGTTTGGTCAAATGCGAACCTGAAGGCCAATTCAGTTTCTCTTCGGTTTGGGGTTAATGGCGAATCCTTCAACTTCACTCTCCAATTCTATGGCAATATTGCCCCTGAGTGATGTAAGACAAAGACTGGTTTGAGGAATATACTTTGCTCCATAAGGGGTCGGGTGATGAGGAAGGGATGCTCTATCTTCCTGATTTGGAGAAAGTTAGAGGTACTTAATGAAGACCGAGTGCAATTGGCATGGGATTAAGACACTTTAGAGATTTTCTAGTATGATTCACCATGTTGTGCTTAGCTTCTAGCTTTCGAGTTATATTTATAGATGATATATTGTACAGATTTTGATGAAGTTAGATCTGTTCGAATATTTTGGTACTGGCATTGTTATTTGTAAATGCCAGAAGCTTAGCACTAAATTGTTTGACATGCCAAAAAAAATCTGCACGTTGCACTCTACAAGAACCCGATGCGAGATCGGTATTGGTGCTTGAGACGGTCAAACTCCCATTTTTTTATGGCTCGGGAAGTTTGGCGAAGACAATGGCTGGGTTTGTGAGAATCTCCAGGGATTGACGGCGTGGTGGGTTTGTGGTGGCAACTGATACTAAACTTTTGACTGATTCTTAACAGCCACTAAGGAACAAGCTTTGATTAGAAACTCTAAGGGTTTTGCATTGGGGCCGGTGGAACAATGAGAAGAAACGAAAGCTGAGAAAGTAGATGAAGAAAGAACACCAGAAAAAGGGACATTTGAACTCTGTAAAAAAAAGGATGACTCACTAGTCCCATTTTTTTTTATGTAAAATGATTTTGATTGATTGTTAGTGGGTGCAATTTCTACTTCTATTATGTTCTGCCGATTTTGTTGGAAAAATAAATGAATACTTGGTGTGTATTAGAATTTTGTTTACAGGATATTGTTAAGAAGATTTTTATGTGCATTTCTCAATAACCATTTTCTAGTGATAAGAAGGGTTTCTTGTTTTTCTTCTTCTTATGTGATTTCTATTTTTCATAGGTTGTTTATATGTGATTTCTATTTTTCATCTATATGTTTTTAACTCAACATGTTTTAATATTACAAAAGATTGTTAAAGTATTATAAAAGATTGTTAAAATATTACAAGTTTTTTATACCTATTTTTAATTAAAGTATAGTTAAATAATATATTTAACTCAAGTTGTTTAAGTATCACAAATCATTGTTAAAGTATCACAAGTTTTTTATACATATTTTTAACTCAAGTTATTTGAGTATCACAAAAGATTGTTAAAATATCACAAGTTTTTTATACCTATTATTAATTAAAGTATAGTTAAGTAATATTTTTAACTCAAGTTGTTTAAGTATCACAAAACATTGTTAAAGTATTACAAAAGATTGTTAAAGTATCACAAGTTTTTATACATATTTTTACAATAAAGCATAATTAAGTAACATTTTTAACTCAAGTTATTTGAGTATCACAAAACATTGTTAAAG
>BMAC01000292.1:241229-268385 GCA_014905375.1 Phtheirospermum japonicum | reverse complement strand
AAAGAAAAATTAATACCCCATAAAAATTAATAATAATAAAGGGGGAAATAAAAAAAAAGAAAAAGATAGGATGGTGGATATGTTGATTAATTGCCTACACGCTTATAAAGGCTTGAGTCGAATTGTGTATTTTATGAGGCCTTATGTTTAAGAGGTAATAGAGTTGTGATTAAGTGGTTTTTGAATTTCAAGTCGGTTTTACAGTTTGCGAGTTGGGAAATAGCCTATATTTTAAGGCTACGTTATGAGAGTTAAGTGAGGTTTTTATTTTTTAGCGAGGTGAAGCAATTTGCTTCTTGATTAGATTAGGTTGGGTGAGTTTTTTAGCCACACGACTTATATATTCCATACCCATCCAAAGAGCCTTACATTACAACCCGCGAAGACCTTTTCTGATTCTTAGTAGTGACATCACACTTAATTTGCGATTGAAAAGATATTGATTTTCGGTGCTTATTTATTGTGCATGTAATTGTATGATTTGAGTTTATACACGTCCCATGCAGAAAATACTTGAGTGCTTTTGAGCGTACACTTATATATTATCCTTCATGAGGATGCATGATTTTATTTTGAAGCGACGATGTAATAATGGTCAAGTGTTTGACGTTGCGTAACTTGTAAATATATTTTCAAAATTATGTATGTAGCATAGCACGACTCTTTGCTTGAACTAATTTTCATTCTAGTTATACTTTGAAATTATCATTTGTTCGAGGACGAATAAACCAATAAAGCGTGGGGTAGTTGATTAGAGTAGATTTGTCCTTATTTTTATTAGTATTTTAGTACGTTTTTCTTTTTTTTTCTTGGTATAAGTTGGAGGATTTAAGCATAATTCTGTATTTTTATAGTTCTGACTTATTTTACCGTATTTTAATCGTAATGGATGCAAATAGGTGATATTTCGTTGTTTTCACCTTACAGCTAAGTAACATGAAGAGTTCAGCGCGTAATAGACGAAGTTCGATGTTCAAGAATAGGAGAACGAGCTTTCCGGTGAAACGAGTAGCAAAAGATCGAGAAACGGAGACAGATGCTCTGTCGCGTCGACGCTCCATCAACGCGAGCCATGATCCGCGTCAGTCGACGCAAAGCCGACGCACTACCGATGCTACGTTCTGAAGCGTCGATTGAAGGGGTGTCAGTCGACGCAACGTGGACGCAACATTCTGAGGCGTCGATTGAAGGGGCGTCAGTCGATGCAAGGTCGTCGCAACTTTCTGAAGTGTCGATGCAAGCCCGCGTCAGTCGACGCACATGCCCAGTCAACGCGCACACCCAGGCAGCGGTGACGCCGAGCACCGGCACGCGTCAGTCGACGCACCGTCGATGCACCATCAACGCGACGGCCCAAAATTCAGATTTTAGGGTTTCTTGTGCGCCAAGACTTGCAATTTCTATATAAACCCTCCTTATTTTGGATTTTTAGAGGGATACACGACTACCTAGGGTTCCCTAGCTTACAATAATAATAATATCACATCTCATAACGAGATTTGAAGACGGAGATCAAGGATCAAAGAACAACGCGTCCAAAACATCGAATTCGCATTCGGGATTCAATCTTCGCCCAAGATCGACGTGCAACTCCGGAATAGCTGGAGCTTTTTACTGATTTTCTTAGTTCCAATAAGTACTCTAAACTCTTAGTTAATTTCGTAGTTAATTGCTTAGTTAATTCTAGTTTTAATAATTAGTTTAATCGTTTCATGCTTGAGTATTGGATATTGGATATTGGATCACTTTAGTTTATTTATGCGATTGATTCATGCTTAGTTATTCTTTCTTACATTCTTATGATTCATTGCTTAGTGGTAATTTCTTATGTTTATGKTCTTAGATMCMTTAATTAGGTTTAATTTATGGTTGCGTATTATTGATAGTATAATTATTGCTCGTAGTTGATAATCTAGTTAGAATAATTAGTTTAATTAGCCTTAGTTTAATTATTGCTTTAGTTTATAATGATCAACTCAATATCTTTCAAAGCCCCATTTGTACATGTATTTTACTTTAATTCGTAAATTGAGAGAAATATCTGAAAGACCGAACAGTTGTTTCCTCGAGAGATACGACTCGAGTCAAACTTATCACCCTATAGTTACCTCGTACTCTTGCGAGCAAACTAACGTGCTTTTAAATTAATTTATTAAAAAACGGGGTGCACAAAAGTTTGGATCAACATAGAACAACTACCATCAGATTTGTGCACTACTGTAAACACCTTACCATTATCTTGAATGTCGCACTCAACATTTCCATCATTGTCAGTAACACGTAAAACTCTACAACTAAAACACGCTGCACAGATTTCATTCTGCACCTCAATAAATATAATGTTTGTGTACACAGAGCGTGCATTCTTTTCCAAAGCTAATGGCATCTTTAGATCAGCAAAATATGACTCACACACACTTTTTAAACTCGATGACGTTTTCTCTGCAAATCAATAGCACTGTCGAAATGCATGAAAAATTCGACTAAACTGTCCTGGTGATTTGTAAAATTGCCAAACCAGTAGTTTTCACTTTCTTATCTAGATGTAGTTCTCAGCAATCCGCTCATAGAAACATCCCTAGAAAATGCAGGGATCCACTGTTCGCGTATTTTGAATAAATCATGAAACCACCTGTGATCTACTAAATTAAAATCTTCCATAATTCCATTCCATTTTTCCTTAAGCCTTTTATTGAAATTTTCATCACTACTTAAAACAGGCCCAACTCTTTCACTCACCTTCATCATGATGTGCCACATACAGTATCGATGTATTGTAGTCTCAAACACCTTCGAAAATGCAATTGCAATTGAGGGATCTTTGTCAGTAATGATGTATCCTGGCTCATGCACCATTGCCTTTTTTAATTGTTTGAGGACCTATACATAAGAATCAACATCTTCAGTAGCTATCAATGCAGCAGCAAATGTGACACATTTTTTGTGGTTGTCAATCCCCGTGAAAGGTGCAAACACCATATTGTACCTGTAGCAGAAGAAATTTTTATTTGATTTAATGTGTAAAAATTAATGCATTAATGTGCACACACTGAAACATGAATGTGCACAGARTYAAACATYAATGTGCACAGACTAAAAACATAAATGTGCAGACACTGAACTGAAAAATAAATGTGCACACACTGAAACATGAATGTGCACAGACTAAAAACATAAATGTGCAGACACTGAACTGAAAAATAAATGTGCACACACTGAAACGTGAATGTGCACAGGCTAAACATGAATGTGCACACACTGAAACATGAATGTGCACAAGCTATTATTTGTAAAAATAATAAAATTTAAATGTTTTCGGAAAAATGAATATGTACCTGTTAGTTCTGTACGTTGCATCAAATGACACCACATAACCAAAAATGGCAAAGTTTTTTTCTAGAAATGGGATCAGCCCAGAAAATTCTCTTTAGCCGGTCACACTCATCAAGTTCATAGTCAAAGTAGAACGCTGAACTAACTTCTTGTCTTCTATAACACTTGTCAATAACCAACTGTGCATCAGCCCCTGAAATATATGCTAACAAGTCTCTTTTGTAGTTTTTGAAATCGACACTAGTAGCACCGATATTCTGGTAGCCTCCAACAATTTGTTTGTACAATCCAAAAGACTTCACTAGACCAATGTTTGCCCTTATACAATTCAACACAAAATTCTCATGTCTGACATTTATTGCTCGATTTTCTTTTAAGAATGGTAAGCACTCTTTAGAAGCCAATGGATGGTGATGTTTCTCTTTAAACAAATGGACTAAGTATCTGCTATTCCCATTCAATCTCAATATGAACCTAGCTTTGCACCCAAGTCTATTTGTTACCCGACACCTAATTTGATGTTCAACAACTACTGGTGTTGCTGCTCTTTTTTGTGTGAGGGATACACTTGTTGTGGCTGTCATTTTTTCTCCAGATGGGTTTCTCTTACTCTCATTCTTGTAGCCTTGTTTTGAGCACAGTAGATACTGCCAAACAACTACACCATCATCTGATTTTATTTTTGTGCTATGACGGACGTCGAAACCAACCTTCTTGGCATAAGACTTGTAAAACTGTATAGCTTCATCCAAGCTTTTAAATTTATGATTAACATAAGGTTTAATTGAATCTTCACATATCGGAACCCAATATTTTGTAGAGCTAGGTGTCATGACCATAGTTTGTCGAACAGGCTCACAATTGTGGAAAGAACATTCAACATCACCTGTAAAAGCTCGCATTCAATCAGTGCACAAAACAATACATGCCACATATAACACGACAGAAAATTTATTTAAAACTTCATAACACAGTGCAAAACACCATTCAGCACTGACGTGCACAAGATAACAAACTAATGTGCACAAACTGAGACTGAGTGTGCACAAAACAAATCAGACAGCAACCTCATCAGACGACAACAAGAATAGATTTTTTTAAGAAGTCACGACACGTGCAAAAACCATTAAGCACCGACGTGCACAAGATAACAAACTAATGTGCACAAACTGACACCGAGTTATGCACAAAACAAATCAGACAGCAATCACATCAGACGACAACAAGAACAGATTTTTTTTAAGACTTCACGACACGTGCAAAATACCATTCATCACGGACGTGCAAAAGGTAACAAACTAATGTGCACAAATTGACACCGAGTTGTGCACAAAACAAATCAGACAGCAACCACTTCAGACGATGACAAGATAAATTTTTTTTAAGAAGTCACGACACGTGCAAAATACCATTCAACACGGATATGCACAAGGTAACAAACTAATGTGCACAAACTGAGACTGAGTTGGGCAGAAAAAAAATCAGACAGCAACCTCATCAGACGATGACAAGAACATATTTTTTTTAAGAAGTCACGACACGTGCAAAATACCATTCATCACGGACGTGCACAAGGTAAAAAACTAATGTGCACAAATTGACACCGAGTTTTGCCCAAAACAGACAATAATTAGCCCAAACGCTCATCAGACGAGTTTGTAAATCAGATGCAATGTTATAATTAGATGAATTGACCTAATTTAAAAGAGATATTACCTGATTCGTCCAAAATCGAAGCCATTGGTGTGCAAGCAAAATCAAATCGTAGAAAACAGAAAAAAAAATTCGAGCAAGACCGTCCAATTTGAACCAAATCCCTAAAATCGAATTGTATTACCCAAAATCGAACAGGATTACCCAAAATCGAGTTGATTTTGGATTACCCCTAAAATCGAACAGGATCATGCCTCCAAATTAAAAATTTTCCCCAAAAACGAATAGGATTGTGTTTGAATAAAACGTAGAAGATTTTTTTTGATTAAATCGAATAGGATCGCAGAGTGGGATTATCTCTTTGACTGGATCGCAGAACGGAATGAATACGGCTTTTTGTTTAGGTTTTGCGGGTGGTCAGAGTCGGTTTCGCCTTGATTTTGGCTAGAGTCGCAGTAAAGTGGGTTTCGCGGGTGGCCCAAAGTTTTGTGGGTTTTGTTTTGTTTAGATTTTAATTTGTTTGATTAAATCTAATCAATTAGATTAGATTAGTTATAATGGCTATGATTCATTCTCATTTCTCAACCACGGACCCATTCTCACCGGAACCCAACTCTCTCTCTCTCTCTCTCTATATATATATATATAATCAATATTTACTAGCGATAAGATTGAAAAGATCTAAAAGCTCTTTTGATTTTGTCTCCAAAACCCGGTGCAAACTAGTGAGTGGCCTTGTGTGAATTATCGATTTTGCTTGCATTTTTATGGAAATTGCATTGAGGTGGGCTTGTTTTTGCTCGTACATGATTGAATTTGGAAATGAACTCGAGGCACATATATCACCTTTAATCCGGCCATATCCAAATATATAAGCTACTTAAATATCCCAAATGAGACCCCTTGAGCCTATGCCCCATTTCTTGTTAGCCGAACTCGATTTTAACTCTTATATCTTCATAAATCATTAGGAGAGAGTGTCTATTGTTAGTTGACTAGAAATGTGTGGTAAATCAATTGTGGGTTTTGTGTTTTGAGTCTCTTATATTCATATAAAAAAAAAGAAGAAGAAGAAGAAAGAAATTAAAAAAAAAAGAGGAGAACAACAAATAAACTCCAACACAAATTACGAAAAGTGATAAAGCGTGCATTCAAGGGAAAAGCCCAATGATTAAAACGGATAAGTTTAGTAAAAAGAAGCAAATTCAAAAAGGCTTCTAAGTGTTGTGAAATAAAGTCGGAATAGTGTGTGAGTGTACAAAAGGGTTTCGAATGGAAGTTTGGTAATTTGGGAAGGGTGAAGCGATCATAAGCTTCGAGTTCTAGAAGTTAGGATTTTGTGTGTTATTGATCACGTTCGATCATGTGTTAGACACTATATCCAAATATTACATACCTTACCAAAGAGCCAACATTATACCCCAAAATAAAGACCTCTTTCAATTCTTGTTTGGTCGTGTACAATGGGTGGTTTTGAGTTTCAGATTTGTGAAATCTTGACGAGGTGCATGCATTGTCCGATTCGAGCGTATACACGTCCCGTATAAAACAAACACTTGAGTGAATTGAGCGAACACCCTCAAGATTCCATTTATGAGGAAGTCATCTATTTGATGTTCATTTAAGAAAGATTAATACGAGCAATGCTTGGCAATAACGAGTTTAAATTGAAACTTTCATCATATTAATTAGGATAAGCACAAGGATTTTTCATTTTACATAATGTTCATTGCATGTACATTCTCGATTCTTATCGTTGTTCGAGGACGAACAAATCGATAAGTGTGGGGTGGTTGTTTTACATATAATTGTGGTGTTTTTCTCGTATTTTTAATTAGAGTTTAATGCTGGTTATAGTAGTTTTGAGTCAAGTTTCATTAGGGTTTTAGGTTGTTTTCTTATTTTAATGTTTTGAGCTTTATTTATCCGATGTTGGTGACGTTTGTGCGATTCTTGGGTTTTTAAGTTGAAGATTCTTGTTTCGTAGGTGTCTTATTGAATTAGATTCGTGTCAAGACGTGCCGGCATACGCCTAGGTTAGAGGCAAGGCATTGGGGCCCAAAATCCGTGCCAAAACGAGAAAACCAAGCGAAAAGCATCCCAAATCGACTGCAAGGCCAGTCAATCGACTAAAAGGGGCTCCGAATCAACTGCTCGATAGAGGCTAACCCGATCAACAGAAGAGCAGTCGATCGACTGCTTACTTGTCGATAGACTGCAACGCCAGTCGATCGACCAAGACCAACCTCGGATCAATTGCTCGACAAAGGCCGAATCACTTGGAAGCAGGGCAGTCGATCGACTGTGACGCAGTACGATCGACTGCTTCGCTGGAAATTTCAGGATTTTAGGCGTTTTTTATGATTTTCCCCTACAAACAACTATATAAACCCCACATCTTTACCCTAAAAAAGGGATCCACTCCCCTCCCAACTCTTGTATGTGCTTGGGATTTATTTTCTCTCTAGGTTTTAGATTTATTTGTAAACTCAAGAAGAATTCAAGACATCACTTGGATTTTTATTTGTTTTGTAATTTCATTCAAGTTTTTGGATTCTCTTTCTTAATTCAAGTAAGTTTTCCTTTATTTTCTTCCTTGTTCTTCAATGTATACATTTTGCCTTAGCTCTTAGAATTATTGTTGGATTTTGTGATTTAACTATGGAATCTAGGTGAGTGACACACCAAGATCATAGATCGGGTCCTTGATTGTTTTTACTTTGAGTATTTCATATGCTTTATTTTGGTTTTTATTTTCGTGCATAGTTTCATATTGAATCTTAGATCTACTCTTCGTTTCTAGTTATTTCTCGTAAAGTTTTTAACTTTCACGTCGGCTTTTATTGCTCTTTTTATTGATGCTTTTGATTTTCGTTATTTTGCATTATTTAAGTTTTCATGATCATGCAAGCATAATTGTACCTTAGGTTGTGCTAGTTGTACTTTGTTATTTTCTTGCTTTTTATTGCTTATTTTCATTATTGCTTGCAATTTCAATACGGCATATGCACGAGGCATACGAAATACTTGCATTTACTTTCATAGTTAGTCATAGTTCTTCATTTTACTTGCTTTTATTGCTTTAATTTTCATTTACTTTCATTTCCCTTTTAAATTCTAAATCTAAAAACACATAAATTCATGCTAGCAATTGAATCCCGATAATACCAAGCCATGAACCCCTTATATTTTCATCACCACTAAAACCCTACAAACAGAGGGCAAACAATCATTACCCTCAACACATGATGTCGTCAGTTTGATTAATGAATATATGAATATTGAATGACATATAATGTAAGGTATATTTGAGGTGACAACGCGTGCAAATCTGATTGAACATTGACTAACTGTAGGACATCCATCAATGGAGATTTTGAACATAATTAAGTGTTGTGGAGTGGTGAATCACAAGCTAAAAACGATAAGTTGGAACTTCAATCATGCTGTTGAGAAATATTGATCATTCACTTTATTTGTACAACAGAACTACGTAAGTTGTTACAAAACTGAGTGGTTATATTTTGAGGGCTAGAATCCAGCAAGTAAATAATAAATGTGAGTTCTTATTGATAGACAAACTATCTCTTACGTTGGTATTTTCTGAATTGTGCTTAACCGATTTTCTGAACATGATAAAGTGCTCAGGGATTCCTAATCATATTTGAATTTGAAGAATGGAGTTTCAGTTATTTTGTTTCGAACTTGGATCAAGTTTCAGGATTGTGGAATGGTACGAGTTTGATTGTTACCTAACTTGGAGATCGCGTTATTGAAGTGAAGATTTTATCAAGAACTAATATTGGTACTAAAGTTTACATTCTATGCATGACATTGCGTCCTTCAGATAGTAGGGTGTCGTTCAAATCTCAGATGAGACAATTTTCACTTATTATTTGTTTCGAAAAGCTATAACCAAGAGCCAGAGTCAAATTCTCTCAACGTTAGTTTGTATTCGCTAATACCAATATTCAACCACGACCAATTTTATGTCGCAATCTCTCGAGTTAAGAGAGGTAAAGGGTTTGAAGTTTTATGTTGCGACGACAATGGTAACATTGTTAACAAGAAAACTAATGTAGTGTACAAAGTTTTTCAAAATCTAAAGTGATTTTTTTTGTTGTTGTTGTGTTAATATGTAGCTTTTTAAATTTAATAAAAAAAATTGATAAATTTACGTTTTTATGCGTTCATTCGATATGTTCGCAAGTACGCGAGTTTCCTAAAATGTTAACAAGTAAAATGATAAAATTATGGGATAATTTCAATTTTAATACCTCAATTATGGGCGTATCAATTTCGATATCCAATGTTTTACTTTTTTAATCACTTAACATTCGTCAAGTTTGTTACATCATGTTTTGCTTTTTAATCACTTTATGTCGTAACAAAATCGATAGACGTTTGACAAAATGTAGCGAAAGCGGGGGTACACTGCTAATCAAATTTGAATTATCCCATATAATAATCCACAAGAATTCTACACTCAAGAGAAGCCAAAGGATGATACACTGCTAATCATCTGATTGCTAATCATCTGATTCCTACTTTATATATACCTCAATCACTTTTCACAAACTCAATCAATCAGAACGCTGTGATACTGCCTCTTCATCTGCAGAAATCACAGCCAATAGAGAATACTTAACGCGAAGAGAGATTTTTCCATTGTCGACCATAAGCCTAGCACCCGAGACAACCCAGTATCCGGGCGTGTCCTGCGGCCCTCTCGTCATCTCTGTCGTGTCGACGAACCTCAGAAGTTTAAGTGTCTGTGCAGGCATCGGAGGACCGTCAGGATACAGAGCAGAGTTAACGTTAACAACAGATGGCTTCGGAGCAGGTTTTTGCCCATTTGAGAAATGGCTACTTATCAAAGTCGATATAATTCCCGATTTTTGAGCCAGTGAAGGAGAACCATCCCACTCGGGTTTCCTCACGGCCGTTGCGCCGGTAACTTTGGAGAAATGGAGACGTAAAAACAGAACATTTTTCATAACTGAGTCCTTCACTTCAAAATGCGCTCCAGTAACTATGGCGAGATCATCGTCAGACTCGACTGGGGCAGTGCATACATGCGAAAAGCTCTTCCACTGGACCTTCTCATAATACCTACGGTTGGAAGAGTGATCATTTTTTCCGCCCGACTCATAGTGAAGGTGAAAGCTTTTCGGCAAGGAGGACAGGTTCTGCAAATGGATTGCTAAGCAGTTACTTCTTTTTCCTTCCAAATATAGACGCAGGCCGGTTACCGGTTTATTTCCCACGTCCACCTGTCCACATAAGTTTTAGCCACAGAATTTATTAAATATTGATTTCTAAATTCAATGCCCCCAATATTAGAAGGAACAAAACGTTGTAGAATGAGGAATGATTAGATCTCGATGATCATGTGATACGGAGACATGTTTAATTAATGGAGTTTTCCAAATTGAATATAAGAAGGTAATTTCAGAGAGCTGGCAGGGAAAAGGAATTATGCATATCCATCTCTTTGCAACGTCATATGATGCTCAAAGCTTAGCTCCAGCAGTGTTGTAATAAGGAACCCAGAGATATACATCAATTGTAGGGATTATTACAAAATGTACCCACGAGATTTGACCTAAATACAAAAATACACAACTAACTTTCAAAATTACAAAAAATAACCATGAGGTTTGAATCAGTGTTAAAGTTAAGAGGCTGAGGGTAATATTTTTAAGAATGCAAAGGGGGTTTTGAAATGCTTTTTGCTTATGATGGGGTAAATGTAAGACAAAATAAAATAACAGGGGTATTTTTATTAATTCAGAAAGTTAGTTGGGCTTTTTTGTAATTAGATCAAACCCCAAGGGTACCTTTAGTAATTAATCCTCAATTTTATTTAAACCATTTTAATTAACAACTAAGATGCTACACTAGAGAAGTAAGTCATAATAACCTACTACAAATCTCATCAACAATTGAACGGCTAATTAACAAATAGATTAAATGAATTACAGAAACTGTAAGACCGCGTATGGATAAACTTCAAAGATGTGTCAGTGCTTGCTGCCTCCATGATTCAGTTTATAGGCAATATTTTGTCCAAGAATTTAATTTTGAAAAAGCAATTTTGGATAGGCCAAATATCAAACAAGTCCAATATCCGAACACAATTTTCGGCACCATTATCAGTTCTGAATGATTAAGTTACGATGGTGCTAAAAAAGTTACTCTCTTTTTCCTAGTTTTGAGTTGTCCTCTTATAATCCAAAAATTTCCTGTGGAGGTTTGAATGATATGATTTAAATTATTAAAAGTCCTTATTCAGAAAAGAGACTGGTTTTTTTTAAAGCTAGCAAAAAAGTTCCGTATATGCCAATTCTGCTTGACGAGCAATTTATTCACCAATGGATTCTCTTGAAAGAAGAGTGAAGCTGGTTGTATAGCACGCATAAACTAGAATACTATAACCTTTTTTGAATAATAATAATAATAATAATAAGTTTCAAAATGCATAAAGTGGCATCGAGTAGATTCACAATTGCATGCATGCACTTTCCTGACATTGACCTTGGAAAGACAAAAATCTATTTCATAGAGTTTACCTCATCAGTATTAACGTAAAGCTTGGGACCCATCAAACTGAACTGCAAAGATACAGCACCTTGCTGCTTTCTGTCAGGACCAATAGGAACATCACCGAATACAGGTGCCCATTGTCTTGGAAGTTGAAATTCCAAAAACTGATGAAGTTCTTCAATAGGTGGCTTATCTGCAAGCAGTAAAAAAAGTTTTACTAACACCCGCAGACAACATTTTGCATTCCATAAGAATGCTGTGCAGTGTACACTCTAAAACATATGTTCACAGTTCATTGATGATATAAGATTGCAACTGTGTTTATTACGTTGCTCCCATGCATAGAATTCGCAAGTCACGATATTGAAATGGACATCTTGCTAATGTAAGACAATTTTTATCTATTAAAAACTGTTCTCTGGCACATCATTAAATTTAGTGATAATTACTAAAACTACCCTTCAGGTTTGGGAGGAGGAGAAGAAGAACGCTTGAGGGTTGCATCCGTCTTACATTTTTACCCTTCGTAAGATAATATATATATAGAAGTATTACATTATACTCTTAAAATTCAGAAGAAATCAAACCTCTCAGTTGTTTTTTAGATTTTGAAACTTCACTGGGCTTTTTGGTAAATACCCAAAACTCAGGGGTGATCTTTGTAATTATCCCTTAAATTTAATTGCAAAAAGAGCATTAATGTCTGCATGGAGCAGTATAAGTGGTTCTGGGAAGTGTAACTCCGGACTTCATTGTATACTCAATTTTGCAGTGAAATTAGTTGTGATGACATTATTTTTAGACAGAACATTAAATAAAATATATATACCAAGAGTCAATTAAATAATTTTTCAAGGAAAAAAAACAGTTAACTAAGAAACAATTTATTACTTACAGCGCAAGTATAGATTGATGGCATGACCCAAGAATCCACTCCCATCGATTCCACTCAAGAGAGATGAGATCGGAATAAAAGACATTGAGATCACTTCAGGCTCAATCGGAACAGTTTGACACCACTTACTATGAGGCATATCCTTATTGTTGCTTCCACCTCTCCTCCTCCAGAAAAATGTAACTTCCTGTGAATAAGCATAAAGTTCGAGGTAATGTGGGTCGAGCAGAAGAACTAACTAGGAACCAAAAAATATGTTCAAGTAGCTCACTAACAAATTCAATATATTTATACGAGCAAGTCCAGATAGGGAATGTTTTGTCAAACACCAAAAATCGACCATGCTTACTAACATTTTCAAAAGTATTACCTCTTGGCTAGAGTGAAAACTTGGTGTGCTGGGATCCAATAATGCAAATCCTCTTTCATTAGTTGCGTGCTGAAAATGTTAAAAAAAAAAAAAAATTGAAGTATTAGATGAAGCTACATTTTTGAAATTTTAATAAGATCAGATATGAAACAGGGGAAAACAGGAAATAATATGGATCATCTGTATTCTTAACATGGCTAAAAAGAATCACACTAAGGACTCTCACAAGTTCATTGATACAGGCACAACAAATATTATATTCCTGGTTATATATCGCAATTGAGGTGTCTTTATTGTGGCAAAAGAACTCGATCTCACTTAAAAATAAAGGTTCACAATATATCCGATGAAGATAAAAGCTCAAGCTGGTTACCAAGTGAGAACAGTTAACAGGTGAAATGAGCTCAGTCAACAGAATATATGTTAACAGGTGAAATGAGCCCAGTCAACAGAATATATGATTTCAAGGGAAAATTGAAAAAGTTAATGGGAAAACATTTGTTAAATCTTCAGACCACTACAGACAATAACCATCTTAACAAAACTGCATACTTGCATAAAGACACTGCTACATAATAATCCTTTTAAAAATTTGACAATCATTTATTCGTATGCATGGGTTTGATGTAAACGGTAAAGGCCTAGTATAGAAGAAGAGTATGGACTATGGAGAAACTTGACAATCAATATATTAAAGACACTTGTTAACGTGTGATGGCAGAAATGTGAACCAGCGAAACAAACCATTTCCATGCCGTAAGCTTTCTCAGGATGCCTGCTGGATTGTCCACTTGAATCAGTAAACCTCTTGTCTGCCACATCCTTCAACCTTTTTTGTACATCAATCGGTTGAAGAGGTGACGAATATTGCTGCTTTACGTATATAACATCCTTTCCCCCCATCTTCACACCAACAATGACATGGGTACCATATATCTCAATAAACCTGCATATGCTTTTAGTATTTCAATTAATTGATTGATCAACTCATTCCACGATGAAATTATCCAAAGTAAGGACAAATATTTTGAAACACAAGTTAACCTTGCCAATGCGGCTGGGTCCCATGACGAGGGCACAGCTTGTTTGACATGATCTCTGAGCGTTATTTGGGACTTTTCTAATGCAATGCTGTAGAGGGTGATGAAGACACCATCAAAAGCAAGGGATTTTGTGAAGGCAGCGTCTTTCTGCCAACAACCCGTAAATTCAAATGCTGCGTTGAAATGGCCTGTTGGGATTTTACCTGAAAGTGATAATTCCTGGTTGAACTGTTCCGACATCTAGAAAGTGAAATAAAAAATGAATTACTAACATTTCAATCATAAGAGGGGCCTATAAATCAGAGTCCATCTATCCACTTCTCACAAGTCAATCTTCCAGCTTATTCAATTACCAGACATACATTAACATATATAATTAAATAGCCTAAATATTTTATCATGCTATATCACAATAGAATAAAACATAACCCTAAATTTCAATATCATGCTGCCTTCTGAAACTGAAAATTTCAGCTGTTACGTTAAGATAGAGGATCAAGTTCCTGAAAGAACTACATAAACTTATAAAACCAAACCTCGCAATAAAAATACAGACAATTAATCAAATTATTCTATTCTATCTTATTCTATTTAATAACTGAAATACAACCATGTGTACCTGCTGGAAAGCTAGAACGTCAGAGCTGAAGCGCATGCGCTCGCCTTTATCACAGTTAATAGACTTGGGTACATTTTGTACCAAAATACCCCCAGGAACGGCGATATCTCTGACCTGATCGTCGTCCATGGCGATCAGCCTAGACCCATCTTTCGTGCTTTGCTGCTTTTTGCAGTATTTCAAGCGTAGGTCCAGCGTCAAATCGTACCCCAATCCGATGCACTGCACCGCCTCCTCCGCTGCCGCCCTCAGCCTCAGCGCTATCTCTTTATTACTACTACCACCACCACCACCATTATTCGCCATTACGAATGACTCTTTTCTTCAACGAATCGATTATAATAATCCTCGGACGGAAATTAATTACTGAAATTGCCTTTAAATGAAGCAAAACCGTGGCAGGAAAGCGAAAAAATCGACCGGGTCAACCTTTGCCTGATATTCCTGGTGAGGGTTGACGAAATGAGAAGATGAATTTGGGTTTTGAAGTTGAAAAGAGGAGAATAGCCAAGGTACTGGATTTCGTGTTGGTTAGGTAGCGGAATAGTTTGGACTTGAGATTAACTTTAAAAAAAATAAAAAATAAACATCTGCAGACTGTTGGAGAAAAAGGAAGTGTGGCGGGAAGTCAAAGAGCTGCTGCCGCCGCCTGCCTGGCCTTCCACCAAACTCTTACCAGGCCCACATGCAAATTAATACGCCGGCGAAGAAAATGAAACCAAAACAAACATGGAGTTTTTTTAGCGACTAACAAATAAAATAAAATAAGTAATATAATAAAACATAGGGTGCGGATATATGTACCCAAAATAATATTAGTTGGCTCCAAAATATTTTTGACAAAAATAATTTTTAATGAAAAAACTAAAATAATCTTACTCACAATATATAATAAAATTGAAAAAATAAAATTTATACAATAATATATATATATATATATATATATATAGGGGTGGATTCAAATGAGAACCGTCAGTATACATGAACCTATGGACTTATCTTGACTATTAAATTGGATAATCTTGATGGTTGAGAACATGATAAGTCAGTAGGGTAATAATGTAAAAATCTGCATTAAATAATTAAAAAGGGTATTTTGGACATATATCAACGTTTATAAAGAGCAGTACATTGTTATTTAGAAAGCACAACGAATAAAGAAAGAAAACACTACGATTGTATATATGGGTGTAAATGAGCCAAACAATTCGTGAGCTATTCGTTACCCGACTCGATAAAAACTCGTTCGAACTCGTTTAAAAAGGCTCGTTTAATAAACGAGCAAATTCTAGATTCATGGTATTCGGCTCGTTAGCTCGTGAGCGGGTTCGTTAGTGAGTTATAGAGTGAGTTCGTTATTAAACTCGTATAAATTAAACTAATAATTTGATTTTAATTATTGTTTTATACTTGTTCATATAAAAATATAGAAATATATATAAATTTATTTGTTTACGTGTCTTAGCAAGTGTATTATATACTTTAAAAAATATTTTATTTTATTTTTGTAATAAAGTAAAGAATAATTTAATTAATAATTAATATCTTTTGAGCTCGTTTAGACTCGATTAAACTCGAAAAAGCTCACGAGCCATCGATATGTACGTTAAAAAAAACTCGAACTCGAGCTCGATAATAAACGAACAAGCTTAAATTTTCTAAACTCGACTCGACTCGTTTACATCCCTAATTGTATACAAAAAGCATCACAAATTTCGTATATAAACTGCAAATTCAAAATTTTGAAATAAAACTCAAACCTTCAACAAACCATAACTTTTTCAATTTTTATTCGTTTTGAATGAAATATATATCAAATTAATCACATTCTCAAGATCTACAATTTAAGATACATATTACATGTTTTAAAATGTATATATATATATATATATATATATATATAATTAAAAAAAACTGGATAGTAAAAGCATCACTTATGACTGATTTTAGCACTACAGTACTATATAAAAAACACATGTATCTGGACATATAATTGCACCGTGCAATATTTGGAGTGCTTTTTCTTATATTGTTACAGTGCTTTGTACTATAGTAAACACTGCTTAGGATTTTGACATGTATTGCGAACCATAATTTCCTTATCGGCTAATTTCTCCCAATCTGATTTCTTCACAGTGGCGAACTAGGGCTGCCTGGTCGGGGGCGGGGGTGTTGGAGTGTATGATATCGATGGCGCCGAGAGAGGCCATGGCGGCGGCCATGAAGGACTCGGTGACGGTGTCCATTGGGGAGGAGACGCAGGGGGTCGCGAGGGCCGCGCGGCGGCTGAGCTTAGTGGACAAAGTGACGGCGTCAGTCGGGAAGTCGATGTAGTGGGGGAGGAAGATGACATCATCGTAGGTGTAAAAGTAGCCCTCGCCGAATAACCTTGTTGCCGGGAACCCGTCGACCAATATCGGGACGCAGGATAAATCGCCGCCCCTCTCGGTGGTTCTAAACTCAAAGCAAATCGGGCCAGCTCCCTTTTCTTCCCCGGCCGATTATTTTCTCCCGATTTTAGGAATCGGCGACCTGCGGCGATTCCTTCGACAATTAAGCGGCAGCGTTCAAGCGTCGCTTGCTCCCTCTCCGGGCCCGAGCGATCTTCTTCTCCAATTTCAGTGGCAGCCTTTCACCGCCGCCGCGAACTTCCAAAGCACCAACCCTAAATTGTTTGGTAGTGGGTGGTGACGGAGGACCCTCGCCGGTGGTGTAGGTCGTGTGGGTGGTGACGGAGGACCATCGCTGGTGGTGTAGATCTACTGGCGCCGGCAGCAAAAAGTGGTGCCCATGTCTTTGTTTGACAGATTTGATATGGGGAAGAAAATGGTGTAGATTGATTGACGGGATTTTGGGATTTAATTTGATTCAGACTATTATGTAAAATTACATAGACACCCTTTCCTACCATATAATTAATTTAATGAAATTAAAAAAATAGAAAAAATCTGGTCCACACACATGATTAGATCTAAGGCCAAGATGAGTCCCTAAATTCACATGTAATGACGGGGTTCTCATTTGAACTCAATCCATATATATATATATATATATATATATATATATTATAATATATTATATAAAAAAAAGCATAAACCCTCTTAACTTCTTCTTCATCCCTAAACCTCTCTCAATACCTAACAAAAACTCACATTTAAACTTGTAAGAATGGAGGATAATGATACGAACAAGATGAATAATGTTAGTATTCTTGACATCTAATTTGTTTTAGTCCTTTTTTCTCTTCTTTTTTTGGTGAATAACTATTTATTGAGTTCAAAATCGCGAATATATTCGATCTGGTTATAATGAACAATTGATGTATGTTTGAGAGTTGTGACCGAACATTGTACATATGTTCGAATATATTATTCGAATAATTGAATATTATTCGAAATTAATCTTCGAACATACCTCATCTTTTCAATTTTCTTTCCGAACATGATGTGTTTTTTCTCTAATTATTCTTGAACACTTTTTTCAAGAATTGAAGACCATGTCAACCGAAAATAGTAATGGTAGTCCAAATAGAAGTGATGTGATTGCAGACTACTCTTATTTATTCAACACCGAGTTGTTTTGAATCAAGATATGAATTAGTGAATTGGGTTCGTTCGAAAGGAATTGAGAATTGTATGGTGATAGTAGTTAAAAGATCGGGCAGAGGAGAGAGTGGGAGGCGAGCTCATTTTTTTAGCATGCGAACGAAGTGGAAAATATCGTGGCATGGTTGCACAAACTTCACAACTTGATGCATCAGAGATGGAGATGGAAGGAAAAGAAATCCCAAAAGAGGCAAACTGGGACAAACAAGTGCGGATGTCCATTCCTTTTAAACGGATCTGAAATGTTCGTTGGCGGTGATGAGAAGTAGTCATTACAAATAACATGTGGCATGCATAATCACCCTCTTGCCAAACACTTTGAAGGTCATTCTTATGTCGGTCGCTTAACTCCTGCTGAAAATGCATTTGTTGTTGATATGACAAGAAGCAATTGTCGACCAAAAG
The DNA here is from genome assembly GCA_014905375.1 of Phtheirospermum japonicum. NCBI lineage: Eukaryota > Viridiplantae > Streptophyta > Magnoliopsida > Lamiales > Orobanchaceae > Phtheirospermum > Phtheirospermum japonicum. The sequence continues at coordinate 249,916 of BMAC01000292.1, read as the reverse complement.
ATATATTGTACGAGTTGAAAACTAGATATCCTAAAAATGTGTCAACAATGAGAACTATTTACAATGCTCAAGCAAATCATAGAGCTGTGGAGCATTCAGGCAGACCACAACTACAATTTCTCATGTCCAAATTAGAGGAGAATCATTATTTTTTTCACATGAATCTTTATAGTACGACTGACCAAGTTAAAGATATTCTTTTTGCTCATCCAACTTCAATTGGTCTGCTTCTTGATGTGTTTGCCCACAATTATTGTCACTGATAAGGAAAATGCGTTAATTAATGCGGTGTCGTCTACTTTTCTAAATGAGAGATAATTTTTATGTCGTTGGCACATTGATAAAAATGTGCTGGCAAATTGTAAGAAAATATTTCGCACAAATGAAGAGTTTGAATCTTTTAATAGTTCATGTAATAAAATGATGCTTTCCGATAACGAAGTCGATTTCAACGAACAACTCAGGAGAATTGAGTCTGACTATTCCGATCATCCATTGGCCATACAATATTGTATTAATCAATGGGTAAATCCCTACAAATATCTCTTTACCTCTACATGGACAAATAATATTATGCATTTCAATAATACGATAACTAATAGGTACTTAAAAATATTTTATGTTTACTTTTTAAATCTTTGCGACTATTTATTTTTATTTTTATTTTTATTTTGATTAATGTCTTTTTTAGGGCGGAAAGTGCGCATGCCAAGTTGAGAAGACACTTGAGATCGAGTTGGGAAACTTTGAGACATGTTGGACGAAAATACATTCGCTTCTCGAGATTTCACACACTGCAATTAAGACTTCGTTTGAGAAGAGTATTCATATAGTCCAACATCTTTATCAACCAACTATTTTCAAGATGCTACACAGTAAGATTTCTATTGCGGCATTGGATAAAATCGTACATGAAATGAAGGTTATAAATAACATTGGCATCGACTCATTACTTTGTGGTTGTTTGCTAAGAAAGACGTGTGGTTTACCATGTGCACACGAGATTAGTGAATTCAAGCGATTAGAGATGACAATACCATTAGATAGTGTAGATAAGTTTTGAAGAAAATTAGACATAGAACCAACTTAATGAGATGATGCGAGTGATATGTACACTAATGTATTCATCGAACGTGGAGCTGTTGATGATGTGTTGTGCGCATTAAACTACTATGATACACTTGCACCCATGAGATATTGGTTGTTACTACCAGAGATGGGTCACCTTATTGCATCTGCGTACAATGTCATATTGGTGGTATTATTCCCAAAGAATTGCAACACATACTTGCCTTTTACATCATCGATTCCAGTTTTCGCTAACCCTAAATGCATATGCATCATCGCATTAGTTGCCGGTGGAACTCACTTTATTGCGGTAGGTTACTTATTTTTTAATATATATGTGATTGCACTTACAGTATATTAATCAAGTTTAATTTTGTTGCATTTAGGTGAACTTACAACCGGGACATCCACTACCTATCGTACCTTATGGTATGAACGACGTGAGGATTGTGCGAAGGGATGGGAAGCATTGTGCATGCAATAATTTAGGTTATACAGTGAACTTGTGGCAGTTAATTAAACTTATTATGATCATTTAGACTATGTAATATTTGATTTCTGCTTTATAAGTTCATTGTACTATGTATCGAACTTATATTATGATTAGTAGAATGTTGAACTTATATTGTGATATTCTCACATAATATGTTGTGTTCGATAGAATATTCAAAATTACTCAAGTTCAAAAAGGAAAACTACTGCTCATGCATGTTCAAGAAATTTCATAATTTGGACCCAACAGTCATGTCTTCGAATATTAATTTTGAAAAGACTACATATATTCGAATACAATTCGAATAAACGTCTCATGTTCGACTAGAATCTTCGAACATAAACCGATCAAAAGTTTCTTCCCAACATATCAACTATGTTTGATATTAATGTTCGAACAGGTGTAGTGTGTTTGTGTGCAAGTTTCGAATACCTCTCTGTTGGGTCTAGCTGAAAATAGAGAATATTCTGCCATTGACGCAACAGAGAGGTGTTCGAAAATTATTTTCGAACAAACTTCTCATGTTCGACTAGAATTTTTGAACATAAATCGTTCGATAGGTAATTCCAAATGTATCAATAATGTTCGATATCAATGTTCGAACAGGTGTAGTTTGTTCGTGTGTAAGTTTCAAACACCTCTCTATTGAGTCCAGCTGAAAACAGAGAACATTCTGCCCTTGACGCAACAGAGAGGTGTTCGAAAATTATTTTCGAACATACCACATGTGTTCGGTTCGAATCCTCGAACACCTACTGTTCAATATTTCTACCCGAACCTCTCTATTATGCTCAGGAATTATTTTCGAACATCTCTAGTGCGTTCGAATATATGATTCGAACACCTCTCTGTTCGGTGCAAATTTCAAAATAATTCAACAATTTAACATCAGAAACACAAGTTACCAAACACCAAACGTCAAAAACACAATTTACCAAACACCAAATGTCCAAATCACAATTTACCAAACACCAAACGTCCAAAACACAAGTTACCAAACAACCAAAATTATTGAACACAAATAACAATTCAACAAAACAAGAAACAATTCAACAAAACAAATAACATTGTTAAAGTACTCAACATCCAAACCACAAGTTAGAGCTACCAAATATCCAAAACTACTGAACATAAATAACAATTCAACATAAATAAATCCCAACAACTCCTAGAACATTATCCTCGACCCCTACGTCTGCCACTGGACGGCTAAGGCACATCATCACTATCACTATCCCCTCATCCTAAGGCTTTGTATGCATCCTCCACTGTGAGTAGTCTTCCGCGAGATCTTCTTCCCGATGCCTCCATTGTTGCACCACTGTTTAAAGGAGATTTCGTGCAAGCCTTATCTGCTCTGCTGCATTTGCCGTCGAAGCGCGACTAATATTAGTCGAACGTCATTCTGGATTTTGCACGATAGGGTGAGAATGCTTGATTTACCATTCCATGTATCGAGATGAAGTCTCCCTCGGAAAGCTCACTTCACGCCCACGTCGACGGTTAGCCAGCAAATGAGAATCTCATTGCATAAAATAGCTTGCAAGCGAAGATGCCCACTCTACCTTGTAACGAGTACTATATTTAGGTGGTATTGCAACTCTCAGACCAAGAGGGGCATCTGGAATATCTCGAATATGACCAAACTGTCTGAGAACACAATTGGTATGGTAGGGCTCAATAATGGAAAAACACCTAATGCACCCTTGAAAAAAGCGACATTGTGAAATTTATACTCATCACTAATGGTGTTGATTGGGGACCAATCAACCTGCATATTATGACCCTCAATTATTGTATAAATAACTAATATGAGTATGAAATCAATGAAACTAAATATGACGAAATCATTGAAACTTACATCCGATACAGTCAGCGAGTCGAGTGTCTCTCTATGTGTCACAATCTCTTCTAGTCGTTCTACTGATTGTGATGATGGTGACCACCTAAATGCGAAAGGTTGGATAACATCATAATTTGTGTTGTGTGGGGGTCGCATATAAGGAAAATATGCATATATCCACGCCTGCAATATTTCATTATAGAAAGTACGAGTTTATTGCATATATCCACGCCTGATAACGAGTTTATTGAAAGAAAGTAAATAAAATCATACATCAACTAATGTGAAGTAGTTAAAGACAGACTTGACCTCGCATCTTGATGCGTGTACTAACAACCTATACAAAAATGCCAAAGCAGCGGTGCCCCACGCGTATAAATGTGTCTGATCAAGATTTTCCAATAATCTTGGATACGTGGTCATTACTTTGTTGTCAGTCTAATTCGCAAACAACGTGCATTCTAGAGTGTACAAAACCTACGCTCGCGTTGCATATTCCAGTTGCTCTGGATCTTCAGACTTAATAGCCTCACTTAAATCGCTCCTTAAGCCACTCAAGCCTCACATAGCTACCTCTAGTGTGAGCAATCTCCGTGTAGGCCTCAATTTGTAGAATTTCTAACAACCGCGACACCAAAGCATCGCTTCTCTCTTCCAATTGTTCTCCTGTAAGCTCCAAAGGATTCCATGAAACCGATAAATCAAATCGTCTCCGTAGTAATACGGAGTCGATTGTAGAGCGGTAAGTTGAGTCCCGAGTCGTGTCTCTCGAGGAAGTCTAATCGGAAGCTATTTCGCGTTTGATTTTTGTGAAGTAATATAAAACTAAACTAACTATGTTAAATAAAGCGTAATTCATGTTGGTTTGGGTTTTTGAAAGCTAATAAACTAAGGCAAGAATTAAAAGTGATTTAAATGAAAATAATGCAAAACGAGGGTTTAGGGTGTTTGGTTCGTCTCCACGATCAATCGGTTTTTGACGATCACTTAATCCATGATTTGTGGTTGTCAATCCCAAATGTCGATCAAGTATTGGGGTCGTCAATCCCAATTCTCGGGTTTATTAACCCCGAGTAACAAACTCCGATTAATGGCTCTAAACGAACCTAGACCCTCAACCCATAATTTCTAAACTAGTTGCATCAGTTGAAAATTAAAATAATTAAAACTTGAAGATTTTTGAAGCTTGAACACAATAACATCATTTTAAAGTTTGAAATAAACTAAGGAGAGAAAAGTGCTTTGAAAGCTACAAGCATAAGACAACAACAAACAATGAATCTAGACATGATTTCTAATGAAAATTAAGAAATCTTATTTGGGAAAAAACTTGAAGAACTCATAAGAGCTTCAATGTGGCTTTGCCATAAATAGTAAATGATGAGCATAAAGAACATGAAATGAAGAACAAACTCAAGAACATAAGAAAAGCTTTAGACATTTTAGGAATCATTAATCTACAACAATAATTGAAGAAAACAACAACAATTAACAACTACAAAGCAAGAAATCAAGAGGAATGAATTATCATTACCAAACCAAAATATGAAAGAACCAAATATCCAAGAGGTGTCAAGTCTTGAAGAATATCCACACAAAATTACACTACAATTACATTGATGATTGAAACTAAACTAAAAACCTAAATCTAAGAAAATGGAAAATGGGTTTTGAAGAGATGGGGACTTTGTCAAGGTCCCCAACTAGCCAAAATGAGGATTTCTTTGTGGATAATGGGTGGGAAGCATATATAGGTTGATCAAGGGCAAAATGGTCTTTTTTTCTCACCAAAATCACACAAACTCAGTTTGCAATCGATCGATTGGCAAGCAACCGATCGACTGCTTAGCTGCAGCATTCAAGAACCCTCAGCCATCAGTTGATCGATTTTCGTGGTCGATTTGGCGTTTGGTTTATGTCAATTGAGATTTTCTTCCGCGAGTTATTGGCTCCGCCCCAAAACCTGCCACAAGCGAGGCCATGGCACACCGTATCCACTTAAAGCTGCTTTTTACCATTCTCTGACTAAGAATTTGGGATCATTGTAAACACAAAAGTTTAAGAGATTTCTCTCATTTTCCAATTATATAAGGTGGAGGTAAATGACACTAGTGGTTTTGGAGTTATGCTTGTACTACGACAACTGGTATATCCACCGAGCGAATGCGTGAGGCGACAATGAATATGGTCACATTTCTCATCATTTTCGGTCAATCCTCGCACCAAAAATATGTCGAGGCTTGGCAATAGATTCCTAGGGTTTGAATCATCTTTCAATCTCGTCCCGGGCACACTTTGACCAAAGTTGACCTTCAAAACAAAAACTAATAAATAATAATTAAAAAAACTAAGAAAATATAAGAAAAACTACTAAAAACAAAGAAAAAACTACAAAACCTAAATTGATGCAAATTATTTCAAGTGAACTCCATAACTACATAAATACAACTAAATTACGCACAAATGAGCCGCAAAAATATCGTAAAAAAATGTACAAATCAGTGTCGAATGGGGACCAATCAACCTGCATATTGTGACCCTCAATTATTGTATAAAAAACTAATATGAGTATGAAATCAATGAAATAAATATGAGGAAATCATTGAAACTTACATCCGATATCGTCAGCAAGTTGAGTGTCTCTCTATGTGCCATAATCTCTTCTGGTCGTCCTACTGATCGTGATGATGGTGACCACCTAAATGCGAAAGGTTGGCTGATATTATACTCTGTGTTGTGTGGGGGTCGCATACAAGGAAAATATGCATATATCCACACCTGCAACATTTCATTATAGTAAGTACGAGTTTATTGCATATATCAACGCCTGATAATGAGTTTATTGAAAGATAGTAAATAAAATCATACCTCAACTAATGTGAAGTAGTCATAGACAGATTTGACCTCGCATCTTATTGCGTGTCCTAACTGCCTATACAAAAATGCCAAAGCAGCGGTGCCCCACGCGTATAAATGTATCTGATCAAGATTTTCCAAACATCTTAGATACGTGGTCATTACTTTGTTGCCAATGTTATCCGCAAACAACGTGCACCCTAGAGTGTACAAAACCTATGCTTGCGTTGCATATTCCAGTTGCTCCGGATCTTCAGACTTAATAGCCTCACAAAATCGCTCATTAAGCCACTCAAGTCTCACATATCTACCCCTAGTGTGAGCAATCTCCGTGTAGGCCTCAATTTTTAGAATTCCTAACAATCGCGACACCAAAGCATCGCCTTTCTCCTCCAATTGTTATCCTGTAATCTCCACAGGATTCCCTGAAACTGATAAACTAGTCAAACAATAAACATCATCCAATGTGATGGTCTTCTGCCCAAATGGCATGTGAAATGTGTTTCTTTCTGGATGCCAACGTTCAACAAATGCACTTATCAAAGTTTTATTTGGAATGGGATATGACATATCTCGTAAGGGAAGAAGGTTCTAGCGCCTAATTAATCTTCTGCACTGTGTAGTCTCGAGTTCCGGAACTTTCCACTGAGATAATTTTAATGAATGACACTGAAATCTCAAAATATCTCGTTCAACGCCAAACCATATTTTTGAGGCAACATGTGTCGGAAAACTAGACAACAAAGTGATAATCTCAGGACCTCTAGGATGAGGAGCCTTGAGTATCTCATCCTCAGCATGAACAGATGCACGCTGAGCTCTTCCACCCTCTATAACCTCTTCATTCGATTTAGGTGGCTCTTCCATATTTTCAGAATCAATATTTCTTTTCTCCGGTTTGATGGGCCCCGACCTCATTGCCTTCTAATCGATGTCGTTGGTCTTGTTCCGAATCCTTCCGCATCTCCTTCATCATAGCTGGTTGGACAAAAAAAAATATAATTTAAATACGAGACATGTATTTATTATTTGCCTTTCTAGGCTCTAAAATAATATCGAAACAGGTGCAGGTTATATAAAATAACGTATTCGAAATTATCAAACAAAAAGGAATATTTAGGATTTTGTGACATGCAAGGGAAGTACACTGCAATTCTGTTCATCATTAATCATATGTTAAATATAAATAGATGCATATTTATTTATTAGTACTAGCTACTAGTATTTATTTATCTTGTATCATTAATTTCGAAATGCATGTTTCATATCAATTTCGGTGATTCAAGCGAGCATGTGCTTTCTGTTGTGTTCGAAAAAAATAACCGAACATAACATTATGTTCGAAATTTTATTTCAAACAAATTGGCAGTGTTCGACTATAATTCTCGAACAAAGGCATAGTGTTCGAAAATTATTTTCGAACAGAGGCACTGTGTTCGAACTAAAATTTCGAACGTCTTCGTTTTTAACTTTTCTGGCAGAAATTGTTCGATTGTTTCTCATGAACACGGGCGATATGTTCGAAATCTTTGGCCGAACAGATGGCTATTGTTCTAAAAACCAGAATTGGACACGATAAACTCCTTCAAAAACTTTAAACCCCAACCTAAATAATTGAATCAAACCAAATGATAAACTTACCCCTTACGCTTGATGGCTCACCCCGTTCCATTCTTCCTCTCAGTAAATTATGTGGATTCTTCAAAATAATTTTTTCCTCTCTTTTTCCCCCTCTTTTTCTTCTCTGCGTTTTTCTTTCTTCTTTCCTTTCTTCTGTCGATTCTCTCTCATTCTCCTTTCTTTCCTTTTTTTTCCTTTCATGTTATTATTATTCTTTTTATTTTATTTTTATTATTATATTATATATTATATTATATGAAGGTAAAATGGGGTGTTTGTGGGGTTGATTTAGTAAAGACAAATGCATTTTAAAAATTCTTAGGGTGTTCTTATCAATTGGGGTCAACTAATAGTATTTTGGGGTGCTTTTATCCGCGCCCTAAAACATAATAGGTTGGAATAATCTAAATTGGTCTGAGTTGAGGTGAGGATGAGAACATCCTAATTATACATATTTTAGAAACATTGGATTTTTACTAAATCAACATCAAAAACTCCCAACTTTACACCTATCTAATATGTAATATAAATAAAAAAATTATAAAATAAAAAAAACAAAAACAAAAAGAACGGGATTGGAAAAAGTGAGAAGAAAAGAAAGGAATAAAAGAAGAAGAAATTTTGAGAAAAATAAAGAATTTATTTTTGATTTTTTTTTTGCAAAAACTAATGAGAAGATGGATTATAGTAAACAATCAAACATCAAGAGTTTGCGATTGGATACTGAAAAAAAAAAATTCCCTCAACTAGGGGAAAAAAAAGGCAAACAAGTGATTGTTTATAACCCAAAAAATATAACTCATTTTT
>BMAC01000292.1:214289-231899 GCA_014905375.1 Phtheirospermum japonicum | reverse complement strand
GGCAATCTCCTGATTGCCATAAATATAAAGAAAAATAAATCAAAAGAGGAAAGGAGTAGGAAAACGTCCCTGAAAATTAATGGTCGAGTCTCTCCAAATAGCTATGTGCAATCATCCTTCGTCTTTAATCTCGTGATTGAAAATTGCTTGATTAACAGCATCAAAATTCAGCAAGGTTTTTTCTCAAATTTGCGCAAATCTGCCACGCTAGCGGTAGTGTTAATGGTAAGGACTACCGTTAAAGGCTACCGTTAAGTAATCATTAGCCTTCTTATTACTCCCCAGCATCCAGTTTAGCGGTTGGTCTCTATCGTTACTTGCTGGACTGCTAACGGTAACTACTAACGGTAAGGAGTTACCGCTAGGTTCCCAGTTTTGGCGATTTTATCACTAATTTCCTGCACATCAACACCGCATAAACGTATCATAGCATAGACACTTTAATAAATAAAATAAAAGAAATAAAAATCAAAATAAAAGCTAAGGAAAAAGAAATCAAACACTTGGGTTGCCTCCCAAGAAGCGCTTGTTTAACGTCGAAAGCTCGACGCCTTCTACGAACGATGCTATCCAGGATCCAGAAACAAATGACAATCGTGCCAAACCTTAGTGTTCTCTAAGAGTAAGCATGGGCGATTTAAATCACCAAGGCGAGCACAGAAAGCAAGTCGTAGAACAAAAATTTCAATTCGCTTCAGAGGTCGAAAAAGCAAGTAGTCGATCACCACGAGCAAATCAATAGAAAATTGCGGCATAGGGTGATCCTCGAACTTCTTAAAGACTAGGAAATCTGTCGAACAAACGGAAAATCCCTCGAACACTCCGAACTCCTTCAATTCCTTAATATCCCCCTCAAATCTTGAAAATAATTAAAATCTATAAAAGGGCAAAGGGGAGGGTAAATTTCTTCGACTACCTCAACCACCATTTTATTCTTAACCTCTATCAATTCTTCGGGTGGCTCGGTAAGGGGCTCGATCATCGCATCCTTCTCGATAAATTCGTTCACCACCTTTTCTACATTGGGCATCACAACACCTTTATTCTCATTGAGCTCGAACGGACTTGAATCTCCAACGTCGTGTGGGTTCTCTAATGGCAATACCTCCTCATCATCAACCATGAAATTCTCAAAAAGTGCACGAGGGGAGATCTCCACTACATGACTAAATTCATCCTTCGTACACATCTTTCCCAATTTCGGCTCCATCGCATTATCCACATAAAACTCGAGAAAACTCGAATTCGTAAGATCCACATCCATCGGCAAGTTCTCCATATTCTCGTCCAAAACTTCATTAATTAGCACATGGGGAGCGATCTCAACTAAATCTTCATTAATCTCGTCCTCACAAGTATTACCCAAACGATCCTTCAAGCTTAAATCCTCAACATCCATGGTGGGCTCCATCACATCACAAATCGGCACGTCATCCGCCTTGTTCAATAATTCCTTTACAGAGGCTATCATTTGAGCCAGCATCATCTCCATATTCTCAAAACTGTGATGCATAGACTCACGAGCTTGATGCATAGACTCAGAAATTGGGTCCATAGTCTCAACAGGATCATCTTCTTGTTTGGTCAATGGGACGATGTCGTCTTGAACACTAATCATCTCGGCTTCTTGGTCTTGGTGCTCCACCACTAATTGATCATATAGTTGGGAATCTTCATAGCTTGGATAGAAAGGAATTATATTGGGAGGGGCATAAGAATCGTAACTCGTATAATCTTGGACGGCGATAATTTCCTCTTGTGGCTCATCGTCAAATAACACTAAACATTCATTCGTCATATGTCCTCGGTATCCACAACGATTACATATTACATTAGGCACGTAGAACTTCCTCATGAACTTGTCGATTATGTCATACCACGTTTGCATTCTAACTTTTTGTACCATTGCATTGCTTGTTCCTCAAGTGAAAAGGTGAAGAGTCGCAACCGCACTTGTTCCCTTGTAAGCCCAAGAAGCGGAGAACTATCGGTGATGTCCTCGTACTTTTCGATGAATTTGAACGGATTCTCGTGCCGAAGCCCATAGAAAATCGGGAGATTCAGTCGGTCGTACTCGTCAGGAAAGTAATTCTTCATTGCGTCGCTCAATGGAATAGCCGGTTGAAGCTCATGACGCCAATCCAACGGTGGTTCATCGTACGAGTAATACATTTTTTTTAATTTTAAAAACTTTAAATAAATAAAAGTATTTAAAAACAATGTTTGATTTTTTTTTTTTTGAAATTCGAAAAATAAAATTCTAAATTAAAAATAAAATTTACGATTTTCTTTTATTTTTTTATTTTTTTTTTCGAAAAATATTTTTTTTTATTTTTAATTTGGAAAATTAAAATTTTTTAATTAAAAATAATATTTTCGGATTTTTTTTAATTTTTTGAAATTTCGATTTTTTTTATTTTTTATTTTTTATTTTTCGGATTTCGAAAAATAAATATTTTTAAATTAAAAATAATATTTTTGATTTTTTTAATTTTTTTTTAGAATTTTCAATTTTTTTTATTTTTTTTGGATTTTCGAAATTGTATTATTATTATTTTTTTATTTTTTTAAAAAACGGTTTGAGAAATCTTGGGTTTTTGTTTGTCGACGTACCTTGCAAGCACAACACTCAACGCACAAGATTAAACGCACCGGTGGAAAAAAAAATGAAATAAACGAAAAATCACGAATAAATACTAATGATAAACGAAACGAAATAAGAACACAAACAAGGATACGACGAACAAACACAAATATCATAACCTTTAGTTTTCCCCGGCAACGGCTCCAAAATTTTGATTCAAACTTTTGTATACCTACTTATAAAGATTTGTCAAAAATTTAAAAGCTCGCCCGCAAGAGAACGGGATCGCGGATAAGTTGAACCGAATCGTCTCTCAAGGAAAACTAGGCTCGGAAGTTCCTTTTGTGTTTGTTGTTCACGAATAAGAAATTAAAAAAAAAATCTAATCCAAACACATAAAAATAATAAATTGGTTTAAACGAAGAATTACAAAAATTAAGAGTTTTGAAAATAATTAAGAAACTTGGGTTCTAGATTTTCGAATCGTTTCCACGATCTCTTGGGATAAACCCATTTGATGGTTCACGGCGATTCTAGGCTCTAGACCCATTAGATCTAGCAATTCAATTTCATCAATCTCCTCATAATAAACTCATCACAATCATCAATTCAATATCACCAAGATCATACAATTCATAGCACATGGGGGTTTTGTTGGGGTTGTTTTGAAGATTAATTATATAAACTATCAAGCAAAGCATAAGAAATTAATTAAACTAAATTGAACGAAAGAAAACTTATTAATTAAACGAAGAATTTGCAGCGTCTTGGTTGTAGAAAACTTGAAACTAAATTATCTAAAAGCAAATATAAATTAATCTAAAACTAGGAAACTAAATATAAGAATTTTGAAGAGAGACTAAAAACAACTCGGCACTCGTTGGGGTTGTCAATCCCTAAGAGGCTTAAAAATCCTAGGAATAAGTTTAAAGTGTCTAACTATAGCTTAGGTAACTTAAAATTTTGGATTTATGGGATAGAATTTGGAATCTTGGGCAACAAGTCACGAAACCAACTTTCTGGTCACTTTACGGTAAGGAGCCCGTAAGCAGCTACCGTAAGCTTCTCTGTCCAGTCTTTACGGTAGCACTTACGATAAGGTAGCAGTGGGTAACCCTTATAGAAAGCTATCGTTAACTCTTCATTTTTATACTTCTGCACTTCGACAACCCTTTTGGGCAGCAGTAAATAACTGTTATAGATATCGATAGCACTTTATGGTAAGGAAGCTACCGTTAACAGCTTCCGCAAATGCCTCTGATCTTCTTTTAACGATTCTATAACGGTTCCAGCATAATAACCGTTATAGAAAACCTGGCAGCTTTAAATTCTTGCTACTTCTTTGCTGGAAAGCTCGATCTTTGCCTCTCGATCATCATACTTCATCTTTAACGTGCTGAACTCTTCCGGTTACTTAGCTATAAAGTGAAAGACCACAAATAATCACTTATTTTCATTAATCTAGATCAACAGGCGGTAAAATAAGCTTGAAGTACAAATATACGTAATTAAGCTCAAACTACCCAACTTATACCAAAAATAATAAGAAAATTAAACTAAAATACCTACTAAAATCAAGACAAATTAGTGCTAATCACTTAGAACTTAGCGTTCGAGCCAGATTAACTCACCATAAACGTAGAATCGATGTCGATCAAACATCGACCCATACGTTTCCACTCGCCATGAAAGATGACACTCCACGCCGAAGCCTCAATCACCTTATCCCTCCCAGTAGGCTCGACGTCCCTTTAGCTATGGGATTCAAACCCAGGGTACGTCATATTCCGGAATATACCCAAACTACGACCCAAATCCTGCCGTTGTCTCCGACCCGATCAGGAACAATGGGAATAGGTACCACGAGTTGTTGAGAAATAACCACAGGTAACCTGCTCGATTGATTGCCAAAACTACTCGTGCCTGACAGACACGGACAATTAATAGCATGTGTATATAACTTAAACCAATTTAACAAAGTTGTCAAAAAAATCAAGATTTATTTGACATTCGAAATTTTCCGTCATCATGCGCTGCATTGTTAAAATAGTCATAAATTTCTTAAAAAGTAGATAAAAATATGAGTTTTACAGAGATAGAAAGCTAACATATCAAGCTACAACTTTCGTGAAGACACTAAAAACTAACAAACAGGTTACGAGGGTGAAAACAGTGTAAAACCTTGTAACAAGGTTGCAGAAAACTCGACAGTAATTTAACAGTGCGCAGATTTCGTATTTTAAACATAACTCCTAGTAGAGATCAGATAATTGAGTGATTCCAGCGGCTATATACACCTAAGACAAATATCTACAACTTTCATGACGACACTCAATACCAAAAGACAGTTTAAAATGGTTAAAACAGCTTATGAACAGGCTGTTTGAAACCTGACAGCAACCATATTACTCATCAATAACCAACAACTAACAAAACCATCAACATAGGTTAAATACGAATCCTACAAACCATTTCATCACCAAATCCACTATAAATCAGCATATATCAGCCGACACGAGACCCTTTATATCCATCATAATTCAGCCAACGCATAAAATAAAATATAACAAACCAAGCGATTCAACGAGCGCATAAGCAAAATGTATTAAAACACCGAACACTATAAGTGCTAAACATGGTTATGCCCTATATGATAAATTCTCAAACCTCCAGTTTAGAAAATTCCACTCACGTATATAATTTGGCAATTGAATTATCAGCGGAATAGTGTCGTTGTCGTGCGCAAGTCCTACACATGTCGGGAACTCGATTAAAACTTCGACCGACTCAAGCGAAATCCGAAACACATTGAAGAACTATAAACTATAAACGTAAATAATATATAATTATAAGAATATATATAAATATGAATACAGTTAGTTCGATTATAACCCGTGCCGAAAATAAAGGTTGGTAACGATTGGTCGAGCCCAAAATTAGCATCGACGATCATCTAGAATCGAAGGGTATTTAATTAAAAATATGAAATAAAAATTAACTTAACTCTGAATAATATTTTTTTTTTATTAAAAATTCAGCCCCGTTTCAACCCCGTTTTTTGTCCCGTTTCTGCCTCGACCACTTAGTGGCTGTCCTCGGCTCAAGTTTTCCGGTAACTACGAAGCTCGGAGCCGATTTTCAAGAATAAATTAAAAAAAATTACAAAGAACCCTAGGTTAGGGTTTAGACCAGAAAATTCACCAACCAAAGCCCGAACCTCAGCCCTCTTGGTTATCCTCGGAGGTGGCTTGAACGGCTTGCGACCGTCAGTGAATTTTCAACCAATTAAAAGAAAATTAGAATATATATATATATATATACTTATATTTTACATAGAAAATAAGTTAATATAACATGCAATAGTATAAGAGAGAAAGAGAGGGAAAAAAAAGAAAGAAAAAAAAAGTTTTGGCCGGAAAATCCATTTTTCGGCGACCGACGCGCGGCGGCCGGTGGTGCCGACCGGTGGTCAGGCGGCGGCGGCCGGTGGTCAGGGATGAGAAGAGAAGAAAAAGAAAAGAAGAACAAATAAAAGCTCCCGAAGAAGAAATTGAAGGCTGGAGAGAAAAAAAAAKTTACCAAATGATTTGTAATGTTAAATTTTGTGAAGGAAAAAATTATTTATACTAAGGACTAATGGGCTGGGCTATAAAACAAATGGGCTGGGCCAAATTAAAAAAAAAAATGGACCTAAAACAAAATTGTTAAATTGGCTTGACATTGATCCAAAGGATTAATGGAATTAATGGGATGGCTTGTTCTAAAAAAAATAACCCAAGTACCATATAACACATAAAATTATATATATATATATATATATATATATAACCTAATTGATATAATAGAATTAATATAAATCACATATATGACAATTAGATATATTATTAAAATTATTATACACTATAATCTAATTTACCTTAATAAACTTGTTATATTAGTACGGGGTCTTACAGTATGTATGTATGTATGTATGTATGTAAGTTTTTTGTATGGTCAATTTGAAATTTGAAACCTTTTTTATGGATTATCGATTTTCAGGGCCAGATAGTTATTTTACTACCGAAGGAGGGCAAGTTGACTATGGCGAAGAGTTTAGCAAGGCTTTTGGGCACTTGAGATTTTGCAAGATTTTTGAACACAAGGTCTAAAAGTTAATGAATTAATTAATTTAATTTTATTATTTTACATCTGTAATTTCTAGTTGAAAAGTGAGAATTACAGGGCATTATCCAGAATGAGACGAGGTATACCCAATACACCTTGTTAGCCATTTATCTGGTGCACAAGTTGTCCGAGTCTTGCAACAAATACTCGTGGATAAGGTAAATATTTTGAGGAACAAATTAGTAATTAAATGAGATAGTAAAAGCAATTTGAAATTTGTGGAATCATTGGTGCGATTGGATATCTTTTCGTTCATTTTCGTTTCGTTTCACTAGAAAATAGTGAAAATAGAAATTTGAGGGAGATAAGATTTTTTGGTAAGATAATGATTGGATATATATATGTTTTTTGAGTAAGTGATTGGATATGAAATTATTTGGTAAATAAAATTTCAAATGGGATCCACAAAAGTTTTTGTGTGTTGGGAATTAATGACGGTGGAAAGATGAGAGAGAGGAAATAAATAAAGTCTTTGTGTAGTAAAAAATTAATGGTAGTTGAGAGATGAGAGAAATATATGAGAGAGAAATGAGAAAAAACTATTTTGAATAAAAAAGTGAATTATAATTTTTGAGTTATAAACAATCATTTATTTGCCATTTTTTTTCTTTTGCTAGTTGAGGGAAACAAAAATTTTTGGTTTTTAATCGCACCCTTAGTTTACTACAATTTCAGGCATTGAAGGGATATAAACATATTTGAAAACTAGGTGTTGAGCATAACCTCATTGTCAGGTGCATTCAATGGCACAACAAGAACCTCTTTGGATGGAATGCAGTAAATCTCTCTCTCTCTCTCTCTCTCTATATATATATATATATATATATATATATATATATATTTCTTTTGTTATTTTCTATTTTAAGCTCTTATTTACATTAATTTGGCATTTCTTTATAGAAAATGTACTAAATCTCTCTGACATGTCTTAGATGTTCAAATTTTCCGTTGCAATTTTCGTTGTTTGGTTGAGCTTATTAAAAGATCATATATGATATAAGATGTTTTGAAAACTGTTAAACTATAATAACTTATTTGAAAATAATTTGTTAAAAGTGTTGGGATAAAAAAAACATATTTGAGTTTTGAAGTTGTATATAAATAATGAGCTTATAAGATGATATTATACAAAAAGTTGAGATGTGGGCACTTTTTTTAGAGCTTATTATTGCAATTTATAATCTCTTAAGAAGAACTCCAAATAAATCTAAAAAGCTTATTAGCTTTTAAATATCTTAAAAATGTTTTGATGCCCTATAAATTTGTTTTGGTAATTTTGTTTAAAAATAGTGTCATGAGCTACCAAAATAAGTTATGAGTGTTGAAATAAAAATACAATTAGTGTGCCTTCGTCAATAAGTAACTGATGAAGGACAATTTAGGTATTTGTTATCTTTATGTATTATGGAAACATGTAATTGATACCCTTTACAAATGGAGTCTTTGATGAATAAGAGAACCCTAATTTCTACAGTCTTCCTTCGTCTCTCTTTTATGTCTTATCATTATACTTTCCCTTTTACACGTTATCACCACGAAACTCTAACCTGTTGAGAGTGATCGAGAATAAGCCTCCATACTCTATACACAATTTTCGTGGGTCAAGTTTCTAACTGCGTTATATGTTTAGAAAATCGGTTTCTCAAGTTTCAACCGTTGGATCGGGCTCAAAGTTTTACACAACCTTCAAGACCTTTTGAATTACATTCTGAACGGTGGAGATTGGACTCATATATATGAGAAAATATATATAAGATTTTCAACAGAGCAGATTGGAAATTTCTGTGCAACCTTTTTTAAAATACGATTGCGCATAATAGAACAGTTGGATCAAGACAAATTATGGATATGTTATTTAAAATATATAGGTGTTCAATATGAACGGTGGAGATTTGAATATAAAGTTTGAAGAATCCTATAATGAATTTTAAACAGAGCTGATCCTGTTTCTCGGAACTGTCTGCCCAGCTTATTTTAAAAATTCAATTACGCACAATCTAACTGTTGGATGAAGCTAAATTTTGGATATATTATTCAAAACACATATAGGTTGAGTCCGTACGGTGAAGATCGGGTTTGAAGCTTTGTATAATCCAAAACTACAAAAGCAAAATTAGGAAAGAAGCATAACTTTTCTCTAAGATAACTCGAATAACCTATTATTTATTTAATGCAACTAATAAATATTTATTTATATGGACATATGGCATGATATGTATTATTGTTCATTCTTGTAAAATGCATGTGCATGTATATATGTTATCTATGATTATATGCATGTGATGTTATGTGCAATATTGACAAACATGAAATTTTGCAATATTTTAATGATATTCATAGAGTAATATATTAGTACTTATTCTCTCAGATGATTTCTAATTTAGAAATCGTAAATCAAGTTATTTACATAATTAGATGAAAGATTGATCATGATTTTACCAATATGTTTAGTTAATCATGAATTGATAGATTATGTGTATGTTGTTTTTCTCCATGAATTGATGGATTTTATATATGTTGAACATGAATTTCGATGAATTGATACGTTCATGGATGTTGTAATTCTATTCAAGCTAATTTATAAGCAACTTTCAATATGTATCATTGATTGTACATTTGCATATTTTAATGATAATGAAAGTTAATGAACGATAAAGAATTGTGTAAATAAGTCTTGTGATAAAATATATTCACATAATATTAAAGAAAGAGATATTCTTCAAATTCATTATCTAAAGAAATTGATTGAACTAACTCAATCTAAATACAATTTAATATACTCAAAAAAAATTGAGTATTACCATCATTGGTTTGATGTGGAAACTAGAAGAACTACAATTCCACAATAATATCATTCATCAACCCCCAATTAACAAAGAATCGTCAAACTTAGTCAAAGTCAATTCTCTAATGAACTTGAGACTTCATATTGACCCCAAATCTTATATTGGAAACATATCTAGTTTCACAATCTCAATAAATTTTGGGATGTACTCTAAATGACTATTTTGAGAATTTTATGAAATACTATTTTCAAGCTTAAGAATTTAGTGAAAAGAAATTTGTTTGCTTGTTTAAAAGGGTCAATGACTTTGATATGTTGCGACTAAAAACATGTCTTACCATATGTGAAAAAGAAAGTCACTTTAAATGACAATAATAAATTGAGAGATACGATCTCACAATATTTTTTTTCCACTTGATCAAAAATACTGATGCACTCGTATAATATTAATTATGATAATCAGTCATTGAGAGACATGATATTATTTTTCATAATACCAATGTTAGACCTCCGGATAAGGAAACTTATTGAGGCCAACTAGGATCGATATGAATAGTGGAAATAACCTCAAAGTAAAGGGAAAGAGACATGTTGATCCCTACCTATGTGGGAAGAATGAACCACAAGATAAGATATGTAAGAGTTCGTGATATTTATTGGCCGTGGTAGAAGTCATGGAGGTTCTCAAAATAACATTACTTAGTCAATGTATATCCTCTATTTTGATTGATGAAAGTATAATCAATCATTCAAATTAGACTATTGTATTTGGTCTTAAAATTCATTTTGAGTTAGATTAATGTGATGTGGCCTGATTTAATTATTTTTGGCTTATTGGTAAATTTTGTATTTCATTCTAAAGCATTGAATGTACTTGAGTTTATTTACCACACATTCACATACAAGGTCCATGAGTAAACTATTAGATATAATGTAACATATCTAGTATATAATATTAGAATAAAAAGTATTTCGTTCAAATATCTCTGTAGAATGTGAGAATTTGTCAAGGAATAGACAATTATTCACTTAATTGATATTTATATGTGACAAAGTTTTGATGCCTGGTGGCACATTAAAGTTATAGTTTTTGTGGTGTTGAAATAAATTCAACGAGTTCATGGCTTGGTATTATCGGACTTCAATCCATTTGCAAGTTTCAACGTGTTTCAAGCTCAAGAGATGAGAGAAAACCGAAAATAATGCAATTAAAAATATCAAACTAAACTAGGAATTGAAATGACAAGTTGGTCGGATGCCTCGGTCGTATGCCTCAATTGAAAATGCAAAGCAAACTAGAAAATAAGCAAGAGAATGCAAAGTTTCACCATGTACTACCATGCATGAAAACTCAAATAATGCAAATTAGTAAAAATTGAAAGCACCAAAGTAAAGAGTAATAAAAGTTGACGTAAAAGTTCAAATCTTTCGGAAAAATAACGAGAAACAAAGAGTAGATCTAGAATTCAATTTAAAACTATGCATGGAAATTTAATTCAAAATAAAGCATAAGTAAAACTCAAAGTCATGATGATCCAATAACCGATCTATAGCCTAGGTGTGTCACTCAACTAGAATCCACAGTCTCAATTCACAAGTTTCATCATGAAATCAAGTAGCTAAGACAAAAAGCATAATTGAAGAACAAAGCTTAAAATTAAAAGGAAAGCTTACTAAAATTAAATGAAGAATCCCAAAACTTGAATTACAATGAAAGTGCTAATCCAAAGGAGTATTTGGATTCATCTTGAGCTTACAAACCCAAGGAAATGCTTGAAGATTAAATCTAAAACTTAAGAGAGAGAAAGTAGATCTAGAGGAAGAAATGAAGAGAAAATTAATTCCAAGGCTCATGCAAAAGTTGGGGAATGAGTGAGTGCCTTCCTCAAGTCAAGTTGAGGGTTTTTATAGTGATCTAGCAGGGGCAAGCTCGTCAAAATGTGTTAATTCCCAGACTCTCAGTCGATCGACTGAGTTCCAGTCGATTGACTAAGGGCAGTCGATCGACTGGCTTGCCATTTTGCGTAACTCTCTGTCGATCAGTCGATCGACTGCCCAGTCGATCAACTAGTGGCCAGTTGATCGACTGCCTCGCCAAATTGCAGCGCTCTCTGATGGTCAGTCAATCCTCCAGTCGATTTCCTGGCTAGCAGTCGATCGACTGCGGGCAGTCGCTCGGGCAGTCGTCCGGGCAGTCGACTTGGCTCGATTTTCCTCTTTTCGGCACAGTTTCTTGAGTTTCAACGCCTCGACTCACTCTATAACAACTTTTAGTGTCGGTCTAATACCTCGTGCCACCTATAACATACAAACTTAGATTCAAAACCCATGGCTCGTCATCAAGAAACGCATATATCCAGTTTCAATACTACAAATGGGGAAATGACCGAAAACCTAACGAGAATGACTCAAAACGACTAAAAACAATGCTAAACCCTAAATATAAAAACTAAGAAAAACACAAAAATTACATGCAAAACAACTACCCCACACTTATCGGTTTGTTCGTCCTCGAACAACGAAAAGAATCGAGAGTGTACATGCAATGAACATAGTGTAAAAGAAAGAAAAACCCTTATGCTTATCCTTATTTAACACGATGGAAGCATCAACATAAACTCGCTATCGTCAAGCATTGCTCGTATTACTCTTCCTCAAACGCAAGCCAAATCAATGACTTCCTCACAAATGGAAATTTGAGGTGTTCGCTCAATTCGCTCAAGTGTTTGATAAGGGACGTGTATACGCTCGAATCGGACAATGCATGCATTAGTCAAGATTTCACAAATTGGACGCTCAAGATTGCTCGTAGCACATGACCAAACAAGAATCAAATGAGGTCTTTATTATGGGTTGTAATGTTGGCTCTTTGGTAAGGTATGGAACATTTGGATATAGTGGCTAACACGCGACCAAACGTGATCAATAACGCACAAAATCCTACTTTCTAAACCCGAAACTTATAATCGCTTCACTTTCCCAATTCACAAGACTCTCAATCGAAACCTTTCTCTTTCACACTCTTTCCCGACTTTTATTTCACAACACTTAGAAACTTTTTGAATTTGCTTCTTTTCACTAATAGCCTTTTTGAATTAGTCTTTTCACTTGAATGCACGCTTAATCATTTTTCGTAATTTGTGTTGGAGTATTATTCTTTTTTTTTTTTGTATAAGCACTCTAAAACCCGAAAACCCTCATTTGATTTCCCACACATTTCTCGTTAGCTAACAATACACTCCCCCGCCTCACAATTATGAAGACATAAGAGCTAAAATCGAGCTCGACTAATAAGAAACGGGATAAAGGCTCAAGGGGCTCATTTGAGATTTTTAAAGTAGCTTACATATATGGATATGGTTGGAACAAGGGTGATATATGTGCCTTGAGGTCATTTTCAAATTCAATAATGTGCGAGCAAAGTTAAACCTCTTCAATGCAATTTCAATAAAAACACAAGCAAGCCGATAAATCACACAAGGCTACTCACTAGTTTGCATCGAATTTGGGAGCAAAATCAAAAGAGATTTTGGAGCTTTACAATCTTTTCACAAGAAAATGTTGATTATATATATAAAGGCAGTTTTGGACGAAGCACAAATATTCAACTCCTCACACAAGAGGCTTAAGACATGCAAAAACTCGACAAGTAAACAATTCAAACTTCAAAGTATGAGGAATTATTCTACCATGTAATAAAGACATAAAAACGACACACAAAAGACTCACAAACGATCCAACAACGACCCAACCAAGTAATAGCACAAGAAGTAAGCGTCACTTCGCCAAGACTCGATTTAAGATTTATAAAACATGCTTGATTAAAACCCGGACCCTAAGCACCTACCCACCCCACACTTAAACCATGCAATGACCTCATTGCATTTTAATGAGAATCAAGTAAAACTCCCTCAAGCGAGCGAGTTTGGGTCGAGCTCGGTGGGGTCCACCTAAAAATCAAGCAACCCAAGTAGAATCTGAGCTTGGTTAGTGTCACCCGACTTCATGAACGCTACCAAGCCATCCATTCGCCCAAGGTTGGAGTCGGTAACTGAGATATATACAAAAACAATCACATCAAATTAACATCCAAGAAAATTATGTACATAAATCACAAAACTAAGGAACAAAAGCACAAAACACTATATTTTCGATTTTTTTTAGTTTTTCAATTTTTTTTGGATTTTTCAAGAATTAGATGAGAAACAAAAGAACATAATCGAATTAAAAATAATACAAACCGAAATACCAAGTCTAAATAAAACAAAATAGCCGAATAAATATAATAGAGATAGGAAAGATCAATGGTGCCTCCGACGTCGGGGTTGGAGGTTTGCTTCCTCGTCCTCTTCCTCTTCAACCTCGAGAGCTTCTTCTTCCTCCTCGTCGCCGTCGTCGTCCTCCTCCTCATCGTCGTTGTATTCCTCGTCTTCATCGTCCTCATTCCGGGCCAAGCGACTTTTGATCAACAAAAGGCGGCTATGGAGGGTGCGGTGTGCTCGGTCGGCTCTAGCTTGCCCCGCATCGAGCTGGTCAAAACGCTCAAACACTTGGCGTTGGAACTCGTGCCAACCCATGTCGGGACCCGGGCCAGTGCTCGGGCCCACATAAGGCGATAAAGCCCCTTGGCTCGTGCTTGCATGAAACGGCGCCCCCGAACCGGTGTTCGGGACGTCGTCGGCATCGACACCCTCGTTGTGCCACCTATTATACTCTTCCTCCTCCCGTTCTTGCTCTCGGTGGCGCGGGCGTTGGGGGTTCGTCAGTATTTTAGTCAATTTCCACCCCAACACCATCGGCTCAATCCTAGTCATACGAGCCGCCTCCGGGTCGAATCCAAAATGTTGGGCTATCATGGTGATCATGGGCCCCATTCCGACCTGGGCTATATATCCGCCCCTCGTCTTCGTAATCGCTTGAATCCTGGCACGGATGAAAGGAAAGAACGGAAGTCGACGCCCGTTTTCCAAGCTCCAAAGCATGTAAACCTCGTCAAGAGTGAGGTTGGAGCTCTCGTGCTTGCCCATGACGATGTGGGCAAAGAACTTATACACATTCAAAAGTGCCATGTCAGTGATAGCCTAGGCTTGATATCGAGAAGTACCTCGCCCACCGATGATCGATGCCCAAAATTGTGTCGGGGCAAACTCTCTTGGCCGGTCGTCCCATAAATCTTCGCAATTGAACCCAAGGACCGCTTGGAGCGCTTCCCATGTAACCCGACACTCTCTCCCTCCGAAATGAACCCAGAATTCTGAGTTATCACGGGACTCGTATGTAGTAAAGAACTCGAGCATCAACTCCCGGTAGGCCGGTGCTCGAAGGGAGGTGAAGTATCTAGAGCCCAACACATCAATTAGGGCGAGCACCCGGGACCCGATCCCTAGGTAGTCCCCGCTCACCACCCACTCGTGAAGGCGATCGAGCGTTACAAAACGTGGAACGGCAAATTTCCTTTGGGAAAGGTTTTCGAAAAGTTCCCCTTTGAACGTAGAATAAATGGGAAATGGGGTGGAGTAATTGGCGGCGAGGTCGGGAAAGTTGTAGTAATTAGCCATGGAATAGGTGAGAAGGAACGAGGGAAATTCAACAAAGGAAACTCATTGAGGCGTTTCCTCGAACACTTGGTGGGCACAGTTTTTGACTTAGAAATTTTGAAGAATTGGAACCCAAAGAACCCCCAAATCTCAACCAATCAACCAAACAACAATTCAAGGATTTGGTTTTAGCGAATTACCTCAAGAAAACGGCTTGAATTTTAAAAAGAAAATCGAAGAACAAAACCCCAATTCGTGTGTTGAAGACGAAAGAACAACGAAGAAATCCCGCGAAGAACCCCGTAGTCGATCGACTACCTTCTCTTTTTTTTTCGTTTTCATTTCCCTTCTTTTTATTTTTTTTTAATTTCTCATTTTTTTATTTTTTTTATGTGTTTTTCTTCCTTTTTCAATCGCTGCAGTCGACTGGGGTGGGAGAAAGGGCTGATCGAATGGTTTTTATAATCCTTTCCTGCCCAGTCCGCATCAGTGGGGCAGTCGATCGACTGGTCAGTCGAATCGACTGCCGGTCAGTCGATCGACTGCTCTTCAGAGAGCAACCCAAGTCTCTGTCCGCCAGTCAATCCGGGGGGGTGTCAGTGGATTTGGCAATCGATCGACTGCTCACCAGTCGATTTGACTGGAAGCTATCGATCGACTGCAACAGTGATCGCCAAATCTTCATTTTTGGTCCCCGTAGCTCCAAGTTTGCACCTACACCAACAAAAACGTAAGACAACGCAAAGAAGGGGGGGAGTATGCACATAATTTCAAGAAGAAAAATGAAAAATAGAATAGAGTAAAATAAAATAAAAATAAGAAAAATAGGTAAAGGCTAGAAAATTCATGGGTTGCCTCCCATGTAGCGCTTGTTTAACGTCTTTAGCTCGACGTTTCCCTTGTGCAATTATGCAATGGATGAGATGGGAGGATCCACCAAAGCTACCACTTCCTCGCCGGGTGGCCAAAGGAAACCATGCCGATAGGGTTTAACTCGATGCCCGTTCACTTGGAAACGAACTTGAGATGCGGGGTCGACCAATGTGACCGCTCCACTCGGATTCAAAAATTCGATGATGTAAGGACCCGCCCAATTAGACTCCAATTTTTCGGGATGGAGGGCTAAGCGGGAATTGTAGAGTAAAACGGGCATCCCAACTTCAAGTTTCTTTGGTACTAACCTCTCGTCATGATTTCTCTTTGTTCTTTCTTTATAAACACGAGCATTGTCATATTGAATATCCCGAAACTCATCAAGCTCCTCCAATTGCAACATTCTCTCAAGGCCGGCCTCCTTCAAATCTATTCTCACGGCTCTCATTGCGTCAAACTCTTCAATCGGCTCAACGACTTGTTTCTCATCAACAAGCCCCACCTCCCTCTTCGAAAATGTGTCGTTGACCTCAACGACACTTGAGCAAGCATTCCCAAAGACTCGTTGCAATACACGATTCGATGCTGCACCCATAAGCTCCATGACCCTCAACATTACCGCTATTACCATTCTCCGACTCGATTATCCCATCATACTCATCCGTCAAGAAAACTTGCTCAAACGATTCTTGAATATCGTCGACGAGAAGACAATCCGCATGAAAGATGCGTGAAGGAATCGACGGCAAGGTGGTCATTGAAAATGTAACCGACTTCCCCACCACGGACAAGGTTAGGTTCTTCTTACCAACGTCAATGAGGCATTGTGTGGTGTCCATAAAGGGGCGTCCGAGTAAAATAGTGTGCTCGGCACCATCGTTTGACACCATGCCCACATCAAGAACAACGAAATCCACCGGGACCATGAGCCCTCCAACCTTGACGAGCACATCCTTCACAATGCCTTTCGGATATCGAATTGACCGATCGGCCAATTGTAAGCAAATGCGAGTTTCTTGCAAGGGTGTGAGATCCAATTGCTCATAGATCGAGGATGGCATCAAGTTTATCCCCGCCCCGGAATCAAGCATACCGGTAGTGACCTCTCCGTTGCCTAGCGTGATATCTATACAAAAGGAGCCGGGATCGATCTTCTTGAGGGCCAAGACCGAAGGATCACACACTACACTCGCCTCTTTGGATAAAACAATCTTCTCGTGTGGAGAAGGTATGAACTTCTTGGATGAAAGGTCTTTGAAAAACTTGGAGTAAGCGGGAATGCCGCGGATGGCGTCTAACAATGGAAGAGTGATGTTGACATTGGACAAGGAATTGTAGATTTTTTGGAATTGAACGTCCTTTTTGGTATGTTGGAGTCGTGACGGATAAGGTGGGGAAGCTTTTGGAATCGGAGGCTTATAGGCATTCGAAGATTTGTGCAAGCCATCGAGGCCTTCTTTCGTCGGGATGGCACCCACGGGGGTAGAAATGGGAGTATCAACAACGGGTGGAGTAGCAACTTCCTCGTTATCGGATGGTGGAGCCATGTTGTTATCGATAGCCCGGCCACTTCGAAGACATGTGATCGCATGGGCGTGTGTTGGTTGGCTCGGTAGCTTCCCCTTTCCATTGGCTTGTTTGATCATATTTATCTCGGTAGCCATTTG
>BMAC01000292.1:198867-213329 GCA_014905375.1 Phtheirospermum japonicum | reverse complement strand
CATAAGAATTGCTTGATGAATTGGAGGGGGTCCTCCTTGGCAAACCCGTGAAAAATGGGAACGGGCAAAATCGAGCGATCGGATATCAATAGCCATCACCGCGGGGGGAAGATATATACAAGACAAAACATGAGCCCCCACAAAAGCTTGGCTCACCTCCCTCATAGTCCGGACGGGTGGAGTAAGTGGAGCACTCGGATCGTAACCACCAAAAAAATCATACTCATCAAGATCGTCCTCTTGAATTCCATGATCATTACCATATCCGGGACCACCACCATAACCATTCGGATCCGCATTCGGTGTCGGATTGAAAGCATGCACGAGTGGAGTACCATACGGACCAGGATTCGGATTGGGCATAGTCGGAGAACTGCGAGGAGCACCATAGCCATAAGGAACGGGATCCGAGCCTCCAAAATTATCGAAGGGATCATGAGCATCTAAGAGCACATTGGACCCGACATGGTTTGCACCATGCCCTCCCATGTAGGGTTGACGAACACCATGAGAACCGGGGGCAACGCGGTTCGCACCATGCCCTCCCACGTGCCCCTTTCCAACCAAACCACCACCATTCCCAACATGGTTTGCACCATGACCTCCCTTGTTGGGAACAAAGCCGCCATTAGAAGAATGAGGGAAAGAAGCAATACATTGGTGTGGGCCCGTGGCGTGCTCATGAATGGTAATACCACTCCCTTGAAATCCAAGCGATTGCTCGTGAGGCAGCGGGGGAATGGGAATGGAAGGCCCGGTTATGGTACTCAGAACGGGCTCCTCATGAACTCCGGGTTCGGTCGAGGTAGAACCTTGAGGATCGACCCGTGGGAATTTCCCGTGAGGGTCGAGAAATGGGCCCGGATGATTGGTCGCCATAGTAGAATCAAAAAGCAACGAGTGTCGAAGACGTCGTAATCGGTCGGGGTTAGAAGTATAAGGAAATAATTCGTGGCCGAGCGAACGACGACCTTGCATGCACTCAAAGAAAACGTCAAATAACAAAGAAAGCTAAAAACACAACGAAACAACAATTAAATTGAAGGCCTTAACCAAGCCGTGTCGCAACGACGCCATTTTGAAGTTATAGTTTTTGTGGTGTTGAAATAAATTCACGAGTTCATGGCTTGGTATTATCGGACTTCAATCCATTTGCAAGTTTCAACGTGTTTCAAGCTCAAGAGATGAGAGAAAACCGAAAATAATGCAATTAAAAATATCAAACTAAACTAGGAATTGAAATGACAAGTTGATCGGATGCCTCGGCCGTATGCCTCAACTGAAAATGCAAAGTAAACAAGAAAATAAGCAAGAGAATGCAAAGTTTCACCATGTACTACCATGCATGCACAAGGTACAACCATGCATGAAAACTCAAATAATGCAAATTAGTAAAAACTGAAAGCACCAAAGTAAAGAGTAATAAAAGTTGACGTAAAAGTTCAAATCTTTCGAAAAAATAACGAAAAACAAAGAGTAGATCTAGAATTCAATTTAAAACTATGCATGGAAATTTAATTCAAAATAAAGCATAAGTAAAACTCAAAGTCATGATGATCCAAGACCCGATCTATAGCCTAGGTATGTCACTCAACTAGAATCCATAGTCAATTCACAAGTTTCATCATGAAATCAAGTAGCTAAGACAAAAAGCATAATTGAAGAACAAGCATGGAAATGAAGAACAAAGCTTGAAATTAAAAGGAAAGATTACTAAAATTAAATGGAGAACCCCAAAGCTTGAACTACAATTAAAGTGCTAATCCAAAGGAGTATTTGGATATATCTTGAGCTTACAAACCCAAGGAAATGCTTGAAGATTAAATCTAAAACCTAAGAGAGAGAAAGTAGATCTAGAGGAAGAAATGAAGAGAAAATTAATCCCAAGGCTCATGCAAGAGTTGGGGAATGAGTGAGTGCCTTCCTCAAGTCAAGTGGAGGGTTTTTATAGTGATTTAGCAGGGTCAAGCTCGTCAAAACGCGTTAATTCCCGGACTCTCAGTCGATCGACTGCTCAGTCGATCGACTGCCTTGCCATTTTGCGCAACTCTCTGTCGATCAGTCGATCGACTAGTGGCCAGTCGATCGACTGTCTCGCCAAATTGCAGCGCTCTCTGATGGTCAGTCGATCCTCCAATCGATTTCCTAGCTAGCAGTCGATCGACTGCGGGCAGTCTGGGTAGTCGACTTGGCTCGATTCTTGTCTTTTCGGCACGGTTTCTTGAGTTTCAACGCCTCGACTCACTCCGTAACAACTTTTAGCGTCGGTCTAATACCTCGTGCCACCTACAACATACGAATTTAGATTCAAAACTCATGGCTCATCATCAAGAAACGCATATATCAAGTTTCAATACTACAAACGGGGAAATGACCGAAAACCTAACGAGAATGACTCAAATCGACTAAAAACAATGCTAAACCCTAACTATAAAAACTAAGAAAAACACAACAATTACATGCAAAACACACATTGATTAAAGTCATAAAAGCTCATTATGGACCAAGAGCGAACGAACCTTGTTAAGTTTGATGATATTCATGTTGATGATTATCACTAAGAAGTACATTATGAGAATGGAACTATACTTCTAATTTATGGTTTTAGAGTCAATCTAGTAATTTTACTTTACTACTTTCTGATTATTGAATCATAAGATATGACGAACAAAGAACTTTTGGACACTGACTCATTCAAGTTTTGACACGACTGGCATGGATTCTTTGGTCGTCGTGATATGATGGTCCATATTATAAGAAATTAACATGGACATATTTTATTTTGAGTGAAACACAAAACGAGATAGAAATTTGATGCATAGTATAGTGTTGAACTAATGATGTTACATTAGAACTACTGCATTTTAAAGTAATAGGAGCACTACATACATTCATATGTCAAAGATGCATCACTCATTTTTTTTCAAAACTTGTTTATTAGCAAAATTGTATGATTAAGATCTGCATATGCTAAAGATACAAAGTATAATATTTCATTCTTATAATTGATAATTGGTGATACATGTGGACATGACCATTCAAAATGCGGGTCATTCAAGTATTTTATAGTTTTGGTCGATGCTTTAGCACGTATTGTCCATTAAGATGTTGCATTTGCAAAACTTCTAGCACATTTAATATAATTGAGGACTCACAACCCTTATAAAGCACCTAATGCTAGAGAGTTTACATCAAAATTACTTGATGTCTATTGCATTTTAATAAAGATCGATGTACTGGATCTTGTACCCTAATGTGCATATACAATAAGGTCTCAAAGAAGACACCATCACAAAGAATATAGATGGTGACTAAGATAATATTTATGTGCACTCATTTGTCTTTACACAGGGCTATGTAATATTACACACAACTCTTACTTATTCGTTTATGAACCTCTGCTAACCAGATATTTTGCGTACCAGTTGGTAAATGGATATAAGCCTGATAATTCATATCTATGCATATTTGATTAAGCAGTATATGTGCCTATTACGCCCCCACAGCGCATTCATATGGGTTTCTAAAGACGATTAAGTATTTATGTTGGATATGAACCTCTAACAGTCATCCGCTGTTTGAAACCTTTGACAGACGATCTCTTTATCGCTAAATCAGCGAATTTTTCACTCTAATGAGACAGTCTTCCCGTCGTTAGGGGTAGATGAGAAAAAGTATTTTCTAATGGAATGACAAGAATAGTTTCATACTATGTCTCATTATGATACCCGCATTTCACAATGTAACGTGAAAGAAAAGTAAAGTGAACAATTGATCTTCAAAGTATAGAAGACTCAATTTCTAAAGTGACGAGATCATATATATACAAGTTGCCATAAAGAGCACAATGTCGCAAATTAAGACATTGCAATCATACTTAGTGGAGGTGTGGTTGAGGTCGTGACTCCCATAAGAAATTGGGGGAGGTCACTTGGTTCGATTAATACTCGCCCAAGGAATAAGAGGGCATGTATGTCACAACCTTAATTGATTATCAATGAATATAATGACTCTCATGAGATTATATCTGATTATACTTATATCCATGAATCATTACTGGAGGACGCTCCGAAGTTTAATATGATTCCATAAAATAAAGAAATCTCAATGTACAGTATGAGTTTATATGAGTTGATGGAAAGATCTTTTACACACATTGATGGTATATACATTGTTGCTCAAGGAATCATAGAGTACAATAGTATCGAACCACGCTCTATTGAAATATCAATATAGAGCAAATTGACCTAAATGTAAAAAATAAATCTAGGTAGAACTAAATTCACTGACAACAAGGCAAGTATTTGGTTTGGTAGTGCTAACCTCACCAAGTGTAAAGCCTGTAGGACAGAAACAAAGTTTTGTCAGAAAGCAAAATAAGAAAAATAAAGCCGTGAGATGAAAATCTATACTTGAAGCACATAGTTTCTCAAAACGCCCTGGAACTGACTATGGGGATATGTACTCTCCCATAATAGATGTTATAATTCCAAAGAATTGAGAATGCAGCTTATACTTGTGGTTACATCATATCTCTATGGGCATCGTGACGTAGAGATATATACGAAAGTGTTTACTAACTTTTCATTGCCAAGGCAAGTGACTCTAAGCCACGGAGTGCATTTGCAATTAAATTAAAACACTCACTTTATGGATTGAAAAAATCCAGACGGATGTGGTATAACCGTCTAAGTGATTACTTGATTGGAAAAAGATAATCTATGTCCTTGCGTATTTATAAAGAAAATAAGTCTCAATTTGCGATATTAAGTATATATGTCGATGAAAGGAACATAATACATTCTTAATGAAATAAGAGATATCGCTAATTATATGAAATTTTAATTTGAGATAATGAACCATGGGAAAACTCGGTCATGTTAAGGCTTTAAACTAAAACTGAGTTTGTGGAATACTAAATTTTACAATTTGCATATATCCAAAAGATGATCAGGCAATTAAATATGGATAAGTGCAATATGTTAGCACTCTTATGTTTGGTCAAAGTGAAGATATGAGGAAATATCAATTTCGTCAATGGAATGACGAAGAATTGGTGGGAGCTGAAATTCTCTACCTACGTAAAATATGCGCATTATTGTACCATTACTTATACACTTGACCAATATTAATTTCTCAAAAGTGTTATCTTGATTCAACTCAAGAAAGTGCAATGTCACTTGAATGGAATCAAAATGTAATTTGATACCTAAAAGAAACCATTGACGCGAGTTTATTTTTCCCATTCATAAATATAATTGGGACTGTAGATGGTCTTGTAATCCCTATAGAAAATGTTGAGTTTACTTCCTACTGCGGAACACCAAATAGTATCGTTGATGTTGGTTACTCATTCGATCCATGTAAAGAGATCATTATTGATTTGTACTTTTTTGTACACTTTTTTGTTACCTTTTCGTGTCGCATTCGCGTGTGTTTTGCTTGAATTTACGGGTTTTAGGAGTCGTTTTGGCCTATTTCGTTAGTTTTAGGTTTTTATAGCTTTTGTGCGGTTTTTAGTCGTTTTTCGTACTTTTTTACCCTTTTTCGTATTTTTGGCCGTAGGATGACCAAGCGGGTCTCGTGCACGCTCAGGGAATCTCTTTCGACTCGGATTGGAATGGGCAAAGCAAGAAAACACAGCGTGAACGAGGTGCGACAACCGGCGGACGATTAGAGCGAAACGAGAAAACCGAGCCGGAGCAGCCGAGCCAGTCGATCGACTGCCAGTCGATCGACAGGTGGGTCGACTGGAAGGGTGAAGTCGACTGGAGTCCAGTAGGTTCGGAGATTTTGGGCAAAGCAGTCGATCAACTGAGATGCAGTCCAGCTCGAGATTTTATCCTATTTTGACGATTTTGCCCCTGTGTTTTTGTATAAATAAGACCAACTCTCAACCTTATCCAATAACCCTTCCTTAGTGGAATTTGGGGCTTGCTCCATTTCCTCCAAACCTTTACTCTTGCTTTCCAAAACCCTAGCTTATAAACCCTAGTTTAGTATAGTTTTAGCTAGCTTAGTTGTTAATCTAGTTTAGCTTAGTTAGTTAGTTGTTAGTTAGTTGCTCTTAAGCAAGTGTTGGAGTGTGTGACACCTCCTTCATTGGTGGTGCTTGTAATTTGAAGATTTGAAACTTTGTGTTTATTGCAATTTGGTAGTGTTCTTTCCCTTTATTTTGCTTGTTCTTGATTAATTGTTCTTGTTGTTGTTCTTGTTCTTGTTAGGTTAAGATTGTTATGTTGGTGGTTTGTTTTTAGCTTGTTGTTCTCTTTTTCTTGCAAACTCCATGGATGCTTTCATTTTCAAGCTTTTTACTCTTTTTAGCCAAGCGTGCTCTTAGTCCTTAAAAGTTGTATGAAGGTTTCCTCTTTGGTAATTTGTCTTGTTCAATTTAAAAGCCTTTGACTTTTCTCAATTTCAAATGCTTGATTTCTCCCTCCATGAATTATCTTTTAATTGTAAGCTTAATCTGATGCATTTGGTTTAGTAATTAAAGTCTCCTTTTAAATTCAATTCAAAACTCAAACCCAAAACAATGACTTAATGCTTTCTTAGGAGTAGATTAGTGTAATTTTAGCATAAAAAGAGAATAAGTAAAAAATACCGAACGCCGATAATATCTATTCTCGAGAGACACGACTCGTGAAAACTTACCGCTCTACAATCGACTCCGTGCTATTGCGGAGAAGATTTCCTAGAGTGCTAAGAATTCTTCGATCAATTATCATACATGTAGTAGTTCGTGAGTATCTACGATAAATGTTATGATCATTCATATATCTGATGATAGTGGCTTGAACTCTATCACTGAAGAAAATGTGATAATACGAGTAATATCATCACAACTTTTCTACAACCAACAACTATGTACTTTCTCACGAATCAAGTAAATTGAGGAAGTGGAGACTTCCAAAGTAACTGATGACAATTTAAGTATTTATTATTTGTATGTATTATAAAAATATGTAATTGATACCCTATATAAATGGAGTGTTTGATTAATAAAAAAACCCTAATTTCTAACGTTTTCATTCGTCTATCTTTTATGTTTTTTCTTATGCTTTTCCTTTTACAATGAGAAGCCCCTGTTCTTAACAAAGTCTTATTTTAACAACCTCCTTTAATTTTGACAATAGACTCGAAGACGGGAAATCATTGAAGCCAATCTCTCTGCTTCTATTGTGCTGCATCGGAGTAATTCTTTATGATTGGATGATTCTCCATAATTTAATCAAAATCTAATTGTATGGGACGTGAGTGTGCTTTATATCTCTGATTCTACTTTTGATTTTAAGTGTACACAAAAATAAATCATATTTAAGACTTATTCACCTAAAAGTCGGTATAAAATTAGGGTTAATTACAAAATACCCTTAGAGTTTGACCTAATTACTATAAAAACTTAGTTACATTTTAAGATTATAAAAGTACCCTTTAAATTCTAAACACTTTGCTACATTTTGTTTTCATGTTCTAATCTCTGGAGTTATGGCAATGATGTCGGCTTTGCCATTATCATCTTAAAGGGACTTTATTTTTTTTGTTGAAATGCTTTCAAAATTTTGATCAATACCTTAGGACTAACACGAAATTAATTAGAAGGGGTGCATATGAATTAAACATTCAACCCGAGGTCACTTAGAGACAAGAAAAAAGAGTGTCCTCAGTTCATATTTTCATGTACTAATGTTTTTCTTTTGGAACTTTATTTCTAAGTCGAAATTCTGATTCTAACCTTTCTCATAGTTTGAGGCTGGCCTTGATTAATTATTTATTTTGGGTTCTTGAGTACAAAGTCGATTTTGTTTTGGGCATTTACTATTCAGAATGTGTGGATGTCCAAATGCTTGGATTTACAAAATTAGTATTCAAAGTCGGACACCATTTTTTTTTTTGATTGTTTATTTACTTGGGGTTATATGTATTTTGTGTTAATGACTGAACATAAAAGAAAAACATAGTATTATTTGGATATGATTGTGGCTTGGTAGTGTTAGAAAGTTAGAGTTTTTAATTATTTTTAGTACTTAATATGTCGATTTTTTTTAGACCATAGTGAGTTATATTGTAATGCTTAGTAAACTTGCATATTGAGCAGGAGCTTCAATTCACAATAACATGTAGGACAAAAGTGACATCTGGTGTGAATTTGAGTCCTCGCGACAACATAAGCTTCAATTCTCATTAAATATCGTTTTAGATAAGATTTAACTAATATTCCCTAGTTTATCCTTAGTATCTAAATCTTAATAAATCTCTTACATTCTTAAAAGTATATAATATATATTATATTAGAAAATAAGGGATTTTGGATAGCTATATAAGGATATATTAGTTAGAAGATATAATTCTTACTTTTTCCTTTTGAAAGTCAAAATATATTTATTTTTAAACTGAGAGAGTAGTTTATAAATATCCTTTGTCACTAAATACTTAATGTAGAATGAGGTTTGTATGGTCAGAAATTGAAGAATTGGTATACCTAGATAATTTGATGTGAACCAAAATGTCTATATATGATATTACGTGATGTATATGGTTATTTGTGGAAAGTGGTCCTACCTTTAGGAGAGGGTGTGCCTCCTGAAAGATGGGCGAGCTGTGTTATGTCTTTGAGAAGTGAACGAGCTGAAGGCTGTTCCTTAAAAGTAAGCGAGTTGATGTGTCTGGAGTAACGACCTGTAGTATGAGGATGAGTTCTCATATAGGGTCGTGATCTCTGGTGGGTTGGGCTGAGTATTTGAGCCTGATTGAAAGTTTAAATATGTGTATGGGCCTAGTGGGCTGTATGTCCGGGCTTATTTCGGTAATATATTGAGAAGTTTCATGTTTATGGGAACTTATCATATGAGAAGAGTCCCAATTGAGAATCGGTGAAAGAGTCATGGTATGAATGGAATTATGTTTATGTAAGGTAACCCTAGATAGTAGAAGATTTCTCATATCTCTATAAAAGGGGCTTCTGTCTCTTATTTTATTATCATTATCACGCCATAATTACTTTAGGCATTGATATACTCGATTATTGAGAAGAGAAGGAAAGTGTTAGGTGTTTTTCGCTTATTAACTTAAGCGTCGGAGGGTCTTAACGGGCTCGAAATTCGGCCCGTTTTAGGCGTTGTTTTGCAGGATCGGCGAGGTCGCTGTGACGATTGTGGAGGGCTTAGAGGTCGATGTGACGAGTTCGGAAGCAATTTCAGGTCGCTGTTCTCTCTTTGAGGTTAGTACCCCCTTTATTTGGTAGCCCAACTTTTTGGACCTATCAAATTGGCGCCGTCTGTGGGAAAGAGGGACATCGAGTCCTTGAGCGAAAGGCGTGAGAGATTTTGTAAACAAAACATGAAGGATAGCAACATAATTCTGAGAACTTTACAATACGGTTCTCTGTCGAACAACAAGAAGAACAAGAAGAGAAGACTGGCGGACATTAACGAAAAAGACGAGGCAAGGGATGGAAAAACGCCTCCTCAGGCGGATCCAGTTGTCCAAGGCACCGGTGACACACCACCGCCTTCCCCCAGGAAGCGTGAGGGAAAAGGGTAGGCGGAGGATGCGGAGATAAAAACACCAGAGGCGGAGGCGCAAAAGGCGATTCATGAAGAGGTGAAAAACGGGGAAGAATTACTGAAGGAAAAGCCCTGTCAGAGTAGAAAGGGATTTTTGGATGGACTTATGGATTTCATGCCGCTAGAGAAACGGGAGGAGTTACGCAGGTACTTAGCGAGCGAGCTGAGTACGGGGAAGGAAAAAGGCGGTAGATCTCATAGCGAGAAGGAGGAGGAGTCGACGGTTAGGAAAGTAGAGCAGGGCGAGAAATCTAAGTCGAAAAGATTATCTCGTAAGAGAGGACGGAGTACGCGGAGAAAGGGGGATGCTTCTAGTTCCACCTCATCCGTAGGCTCTCATGTTCGTAAACGACGAGCGAAAGGAGTGAAAGTAAGGCGAATTCGTTACAAGCGAATTAGTCGACGGTATAATAAGTATAATAGTGAGAGCGAGACTCCGACCTCTGACACGGGTAGTGAGTCTCAAGAGAAAACCAAGAAGAGTGGCAATGTGTTCAAGGAGGGAAAGGGAGAGAGCGAGGTGGGACAACATAATAAGGCCTTTAGAGAGCTGCAAGAGGTCATGCTGAAATTACAGAGACGAATGGATGGAGATAGGTTTGAAGGAGAAGGAGGACATCCTTTCTCGGAGGAGATGATGCATGCAGCAATGCCTAAAAACTATAAAGCATTGGAGTTGCAGTATCGGGGGTTAACGGATCCACTCGAGCACCTACAGCTCTTTGAGAACGCGAGAATGCTACACAGTTACACGGATGCCGTGGCATGCCGGGCTTTTGTGTCCACCTTGAGGGGAATCGCGCAAAATTGGTTCTATCAACTCCCGCAGGGGAAGATCACCAGTTATCCAGTATTGCGAGCTGCTTTTTTAAAGCAGTTCTCTAGTGTTCGACAAGGTGCGAGGACGGCGCAGTTACTCTTTACCATGGTACAACGACCTGACGAGACGCTTAAACAATACGTTAACAGGTTCACCAGTGCTACTTTGGGGGTGCCCACTGCCACTGACGAGATGAAGGATGGAGCTTTACGTCATTGACTAAGGAGAGAGGACTTGCGAAAATCATTAGTGAAAAAAGAGGCACGAACGTATGATGATGTCCTGGCAAGATGTCATAAGTATATACAGGTGGAGGAGGACGAGGAGGAACATCAAGTGCGTTTTGGCAGGTCGGATGCAGATGCGCGAGAAGTCATCCCGAGAAGAGAAGTAAGGAGAGAATCAAGGAGGGGAATGCGCGGGCTCCTAGCTTCGAGTGCCGGGGTTAGTGGGAGACAAGAGGCGAGCACGCGCGATTGGAGACAAGAATATTTTACACCATTAATTTATCCGCAGGATAAGGTGTTCAGTATTATGGAGCGTTCTGTGCCTGATGCCATACAATGGCCAGAGGACCGCACACCTATCCCCACTCATCCCAAGACTGCCTCCTTCTGCCGATTTCACAATAATTACGGACATTTCACTGATAAGTGTAGACACCTCAAAGAAGAAATAGAAAGACTGATAAAAGCAGGGCATTTGAAGGAAGTAATTTATAAGGAGAGGGAGCCGCACGAACAAGGGCAGGCGTTACCTCCACCGCCGCCGAGGAGCCCGCCTCAGCAGCAGGTCGCGAGGTAAGGACGGAAAGGAAATTAGAGACAGGAAGGGCCGCGGAGAAATAGAGGGAGAATAAACATGATTTCCGGAGGACCAACGGATGGTGATTCCAACAATGCGAGGAAACGGCATGTTAAGTCAGCTCGTTTGGGCATAAGGGAGGTCGCCAGTGTGAGCAGACAACCTCAAGTCGCAGGGCCAGTCATTTCTTTTGGCCCCGATGAGAGGCGCGGGCTACAGGAAGATCACAATGATGCATTGGTAATTGAGGCAGAAATTGAGGGTTATGAAGTCAGCAGGATATTTGTAGATAATGGGAGTTCGGTGAACATCATATATACAGACTGCCTTGATCGGATGGAAGTAGATAGAAGAGTGCGGTCGGTGAACACGACCATATATGCTTTCAATGGGGCGCAGGTGAATACAGAAGGCGAGATGACGTTGCAAGTAGTGTTGGGAAAAGATGAGTCGAGATTGGAGAAGAAATTAAAGTTTTTAATCATCCAGGGGAGGTCGGCCTACAACGTGATACTGGGACGACCTGCCCTTAATGCGTTTCAGGCAGTAACATCGACTTATCACATGAGTATCAAGTACCCAGTAGGCAATGGAGTGGGTGAGGTTGTCGCAGAACAACAGGTCGCCAGATCGTGTTATCAGATGGTAGTCAGGAAAGGGTTGATGGAGAACAAGCGAGAGAGAAATAACGACAAACCGGAAGGGGTGCTCAATCCCAAGAAAATGAAAGAACATGAGAACTCGGTTCAGTCGAATGAGGAATTAATGGAGATTTCCCTGGAAGAGGAGCGCCCGGAATATACTACGAGAATAGGTACCCAAATACCTGAGGCATTGAAGAACGAGCTGATAAAGCTGCTAAGAGAATTTCGGGATATATTTGCGTTTGGAGATGAAGAGTTGACGGGGGTATCACCAGAGGTCGCGCAACACCATTTAAATGCGGATCCAGAGGCGAGGTCGGTGAAGCAGAAGAGGAGGCATTTTGGGTCAGAACTGGACAAGGTGATTGAAGGAGAGGTACAGAAGTTGTTGAAAGCAGGTCACATAAGAGAGATTCAGTTTCCAGAATACTTGTCTAACGTTGTGATGGTACCAAAACCAGCTCAGAAGTGGAGGATGTGTGTGGATTTCTGTGACCTGAATAAAGCATGTCCTAAGGATCATTATCCTTTGCCGCGAATTGATCAGTTGGTGGATTCTACCTCGGGGTGCGAGCTGTTGAGTATGATGGATGCTTCTCAAGGGTATCACCAAATACCTTTGGCAAAGGAGGATCAGCCCAAAGTAAGTTTTGTTACTTCCACAGGTACTTACTGTTTCGTGTCCATGCCCTTTGGATTGAAGAATGCAGGAGCGACCTATCAACGGCTGGTGGATCGCATGTTTAAGGATTTGCTGG
Source organism: Phtheirospermum japonicum (assembly GCA_014905375.1). Classification (NCBI taxonomy): domain Eukaryota; kingdom Viridiplantae; phylum Streptophyta; class Magnoliopsida; order Lamiales; family Orobanchaceae; genus Phtheirospermum; species Phtheirospermum japonicum. The sequence goes on along the minus strand of BMAC01000292.1, from coordinate 200,737 downwards.
GGTCCACCATGGAGGTTTATGTCGATGACATGCTGGTGAAGAGCAAAAAAGCAGAATCCCATGTCGAAGATTTGAAGAAGACGTTCGTTATCTTGAGACAGTATGGAAAGAAGCTTAACCCAAAGAAGTGTGCGTTTGGAGTGCGATCAGGGAAGTTTTTGGGTTATATGGTGACGGAACGAGGAATCGAAGTGAACCCAAAGAAGGTGCAAGCTGTTTTAGAGATGCCGCACCCTCGTACGGTGCGGGATGTGCAGGTACTTACAGGGCGCATTGCGGGTCTTAGCCGTTTCATTTCCAGGTCGGCGGAGCGGGGCGTCCCCTTTTTTAGGGCGCTAAGAAAGGGATCCAGGTTCGAGTGGACACAGGAAGCTGCGAGTGCCTTTGACGAGCTGAAAAAATACTTGGCAGAGATACCACTGCTGACCAAACCAATGCCGGGAGAGGATTTGATTTTGTATATATCCGTGGGGGAGGTCGCAGTGAGTTCTGTCCTGATAAGAGAAGAAGCGGGTTTGCAAAAACCTATTTATTATATTAGCAGGATGCTGCGGGGAGCTGAATTGAAGTATACCGAGCTGGAGAAAGGAGGGTTTGCGCTGGTTTGTACGGCCAGGAAGTTGAGGCCTTATTTCCTGAGTCACAGAGTGAAGGTGCGTACCAACTTGGCCCTCAAGCAAGTCCTGGGCAATCCAAATGTGTCAATGCGGTTGGTGAAGTGGGCAGTGGAGTTGACTGAGTATGACGTGGTTTATGAGCCAAGGGTGGCTATCAAAGCGCAAGTATTGGCGGATTTCCTGCAGGAGATGACGAGGCAGGTCGACAAGAATAAAGAAATAAAAGCGTGGACCTTGTATACAGATGGATCGACTATGGTATCAGGATCAGGGCTGGGCATTATGTTGGTTAGCCCGGACGGAGAGAATCTGGAGTTTGCGATCAAATTAGTGTATAAGGCGTCTAATAATGAGGCTGAGTATGAAGCCGTGTTATAAGGAATTAAAATGGCAGACGAGCTAGGAGCGCGCAAGTTATGGGCTTACACAGATTCCCAGTTGGTAGCTTGTCAGTTTGATGGTTCTTTTGAGGCTAAAGAAGAACGCATGGCGATGTATCTGAGTAATTTGCGAGAGGAATTAGTTCGTTTCGAGGAATTCAAGTTAGAACATCTGCCTCGAGCTGAAAATACACGGGCAGATCAGCTCGCTTGGATAGCAGGATCACTAGGGACTTGTGACACTCGCAGGATCATGTTGATGGAGTTGAGCCACAGTAGCATAGAAAAGGGAGAAAAAGTTATGGAGATTGAGGATAAGGATGATTGGCGATCACCCATTTGGGAAGTTCTCCTTAAAGCGCAAGAGGGCGCAGAGAAATTGACAACAAAAGAGGCTAGAGTTGCAGCTCGTTTTTGCACTATTAATGAGGTATTGTATAAAAGGTCGCGGTTCGGACCTCTTCTTAAATGTTTATCCAGAGAACGCGGAATGGAGGTGTTGAGAGAAATACACGAAGGGTACTGTGGAGATCATGCGAAGGGAAAGGCATTAGTGGGCATTACGCTGCGAGCAGGTTTCTTTTGGCCTGGGATGAAAGCTATGGCTGGCGAGCTGGTTCGAACATGTATAAAGTGTCAGATGCATGCTCCGGTTATTAATATACTGGCGGAAGAAATGATAGTCATGAGCTCGCCGTGTCCATTCGCACAGTGGGGAATCGACATAGTGGGTCCTTTCCCAAAGACTCCGAGCAATAAAGAGAACTTGGTGGTGGCCATTGATTACTTCACCAAGTGGGTGGAAGCTGAGGCCGTCACAAGAATAAGCGAGCAACATATCATGGACTTCATCTTTGATAACATATTTTGCAG
>BMAC01000292.1:147912-193671 GCA_014905375.1 Phtheirospermum japonicum | reverse complement strand
ATGTGTCCTAGAACTATACCTTGTTCCACCATAAAATGACATTTTTCCCAATTCAACACAAGGTTAGTGTCGACACAACGTTTTAAAATCAAAGATAAGTTCTCAAGACATACCTCGAAAGAATTGCCATAAACGCTAAAGTCATCCATAAAGACCTCTATAATCTCGCCAACGTATTCCGAAAAGATACTTACCATACATCATTGGAATGTGGCCGATGCATTGAAAAGTCTAAATGGCATGGGGCGATAGGCAAACGTGCCGAAGGGGCACGTGAAGGTAGTCTTCTCTTGATCCTCGGGTGCTATAGGAATTTGGAAATATCCCGAGTAGCCATCCAAAAAATAGTAGTATGAGTGGCCCGCCAACCTCTCAATCATTTGGTCAAGGAATGGAAGAGGAAAATGGTCCTTGCGAGTCATGGCTTTTAGCTTACGATAATCAATACAAACTCGCCAACCCGTTTGCACCCTTGTTGGAACCAATTTGCCTTCTTGATTTTCGACCACCATTACCCCCGACTTCTTCGAAACGACTTGAGTCGGGCTCACCCACCGACTATCAGAAATGGGGTAAATTACTCCAACATCTAGCAGCTTCAGAATCTCCTTCTTCACCACTTCCATCATCGGTGGATTCAGTCGCCTTTGGGGCTCCCTAGATGGCACAGCATTCTCTTCGAGAAAAATTCGGTGCATACACATGGATGGACTTATTCCTCGCAAGTCTGCTATGGTCCATCCGATTGCTTGCTTATTATTCTTGAGTACTTGCCGCAGTGATGCTTCTTGGGAGTTATCTAAGCGTGATGAAATGATCACAAGTAGTGTCTCATTTTCTCCCAAAAAGATGTATTTCAAATGCTCAGGCAATGACTTGAGTTCGAGGTCCGGTGCCTTGACGATGGATGGTACAGCCTTCTCGTCTGACTCGGGAAGCTTGATAAAGTTCACAGTATGATTGTATGGCTCCGTGAACAGCTCTAGTGTTTGCAATGCCGAGACCATCTCTTGTATTTCGTTCTCCCAATTAGGCTTGGTAATTGGATAACTTAAGAGCAGCGAGTCCTCCCCCAAACTTCGTGTGATCGCCATCTCGAGCTCATCTTGTTTGTGCATTTCTAGAAATTCCTGCGCAAGAGATTCAAAACAATCAAGTGCAAAAATAGAGTTATCGCAGTCGGGAAATCTCATAGCATCAAAAATATTAAATTGACAAATATGACCGTCAAATTCCATTGTTAGAGTGCCTCGAGTAACATCGATCTTCGTTTGAGCAGTGTTCAAAAATGGTCGCCCCAGTAAGATAGGTGGCGATTTTGATGCCGACTCGCTCATGCTCAACACATAGAAGTCGGCTGGGAAAATTAGTTCGTCAACCTTTACGAGAACATCTTCAATTACACCATCAGGGTAAGTAGTGCTTTGGTCGGCAAGTTGGATTACTACCCCTGTTTTCTTTAATGGTCCAACCTTCAAACAATCGAAAATGGTGCGTGGCATAACATTTATTGACGCCCCTAAATCTAGCATGGCTCGCTCGACTTGCATGTCTCCAATCGTGCATGGAATGAAAAACATGCCCGGGTCATTCCGCTTTTGTGGCAAGCTCTTTTGGAATACGGCCGACACGTTTGCTCCCATTAGGACCTTTTCATCTCCATTTAACCTTCTCTTGTTAGTGCATAGGTCCTTGAAGAACTTGGCGTAATGAGGAATTTACTTGATCGCATCGGCAAGTGGAATAGTGATCTCCACCTTCTTGAAAACGTCTCGTATTTGCCTCTCCGTGTCTTCCTTAGCTTGGCGCTTGATTCTCGATGGAAATGGGAGTGGCTCGGTTCTAGGAGGAGAAACAACGGGGTCATTATAATTATTAGAAGGTTTAGGATTACCCTTTTCAGCATATTTTGGCTTCGTGTTTTCTTCCTCCGTCTTGTCTTCATTTTCCGGCTCTAGCATTGGATTGGACGGTCCTTCCACTTTTTTGCAACTTCGTGTCGTAACAGTGCTCACATTTTTCGGATTCACCTCGATTGGAGGAGGTAATCGGCCACTACCTCGTGCTTCTAGTTTGACTATGTGTTCCGCTATTTGACTCATTTGGGTCTCTAGGCCTTTTACGCTCGTCACTAATGATCTCACCATTTCATCCAAATGTGGGGATGCATTCTCGTTTCGCTGTTGGTTGTTGTATTGATTTTGTCCCTTTTGTTGAGCTTGGGAGGGCCCTTGGTCTTGATTTCCAGGTATATTCCCTTGCTGTATATTTCCCTATTGATCCCTCCATCTAAAACCAGGGTGGTCACCCCATCTTGGATTGAAGGTGTGGGGGTACGAGTCGTACTTCCTCCCTTGCCCATTTCCGGTTCCCAAGGCATTCACGTGTGCCTCGCGTGCTGAGTAAAAGTGTGGGCATTCGTTAGTAACGTGCTCCAATGTTTCGCAAAAACCGCATGGTCGAACCTTTGGAGCCCCTCTCGTACTCATCATGGCTTTCAATTCACTCAATTGGGTTTGTAATAAATCAATACTCAGCTCGTTTACCGATTTCAATGAAGAATCACGACTGCCGAATTGCTGAGAGTTGGCTGCCATGTTCGATATTAGTTCTTTTGCTGCTGTCGGTGTTTTGTCCATCAAGGTGCCTCCACTGGCGGCATCAATCATGTTTCGATCAGTGAGACTCAATCCCTCATAAAAATATTGGATCAAAAGTTGCTCGCCCATTTGGTGTTGAGGGCAACTCGCAACAAGCCTCTTGAATCTTTCCCAGTACTCGTGCAACGTTTCTCCTTGCGCCTGCCTAGCCGAACAAATGTCTTTTCAAAGATTTGCCACTCGTGATGCGGGAAAGTACCTCTGCAAGAATGTTTTTTCCATAGACCCCCACGTAGTGATGGATCCCGAAGGTAAGTAGTAAAGCCAATCTTTGGCTAGGTCTTTCCATGAAAAGGGGAATGCCCTTAGCTTGATTTGCTCGTCCGTGACTCCGGCGGATTTCATGCTTGTGCATATGACATGGAACTCTTTCAAGTGTTTGTGCGGATCATCGCCAGTGAGTCCATGGAATGAAGGTAAGTGATGGATTAGTCCGGACCGTAGCTCAAATGTAGCATCGTTCACCGTTGGAAAAGTGATGCACAATGGTTGTTGAGGAAGGTCGGGATTTGCCAACTCCTTCAACGTTCGTTCCGCTTGAGCAGCCATCGTCTCGCTTTCTCGTTCTTCGCTCTCGATCGAAGAATCCTCGGATATGTAATTGGGTAATACCTTCTCCCAATTTGAAACCTCCTTCTTCTTCTTTAACTCACGACCTCTCTTGTTGATTTACGGATAATAATGCAAATTCTTCTTCCCGGACGATATCAAGTTCATTCACCTGAGAAAACACTCAACAAGAGTTCAACTCGTTTAAACAAAATTAAAAATAAAATAAAATACTAAAATACTAAAAATCACAATTTTAACGCGTCACTCCTCGGCAACGGCGCCAAAATTTGACTGCTCGTCGTTAAGCGTCAAATTAAATATTTATTTTTCCTCCACTCTTCTCTACCAACTAGTATTAGTGACAAGTAAGGGTCGAACCCACGAGGATTGTGGTTATATTGTGATGATTCGTATTTTATTTAAATGAATAATTGGGGTAAGGAATTATGAATTAATTTAACTAATAAAATAACAAGCAATTAAAATAGCAAGAGAACAATTAACGAAGAATTRAATAATAATAAAGGCCTAGTTCTAGTTCAGTTTCCACCCTCGATTCACTCATTTAACCAACCACAATATCATAATTCATTCATCATATGCAACTAAAAACCCTAAGTAGCAATAAGCTCTGCTACCTGAATTTACCCTTATGTGTATTTAATTAAAACAAGCTCTTTAATTAAACCTAATCAATGAACAACCTAGAATAAGCTCTCTAGATTTAATCCATCAACAGGCAATAATAATCAGGTAAATAGGCTAATCTAAGCAATAAACTCACAAGTTAGGTTTATTTAACTTATGATGTGTTGTCCCTAACGATTTACAATCATTAGTTGCTTCAGAGAAATAGTAATTACGACAATTACACGGGAAGCAATCCTATTTCTAGCAATAGATAACCAATCCCTAATCTAGGTGATCAGGCCAAATTAAGAATTAAGCAATCATAAATTGAAAATAGAACAACACAAACAATCGCATATGACGAACGAAGAACAATATTGCATAAATTAATTAAACATAGTTTTACGAGGGTTTCAACATCCCTAGAACTAGATATAAGTTTACTCACTCATGGAGTTAAGAAAATAAAAGAAAAGGTTCAGATAAACAAACATAATCCTTGATAAAATAGGAGAGATGATGTGTTGAACTTGAATCTTGCGTCTTGGAACGTCAATCTTCAAGTTCCCTTGCGTGTGGATGACTTGGGAAAAGTTGGAACCTCTCTGGACCTCCTTAGAACCCTAGGATATGTTATATTATGCTCCTGGGACGAAATAGGGTCGGGGTTTATATAGAACTCCTTTTTCTTGCCGCCCAAGATTCGTCCTAAAATAATTCTGCCGAGTCGGCATCGACGGAGCGTCGACAGACGCGAACCAGCCCTCGGCGTCAACGCGAATCACCTGCCTGCGTCGTCCTGCATGCGTCGACATCGACGCTTCAGAGCATGAGCGTCGACGGAGCATCGACTCGTGGGCGTCAACATCGACGCTTCAGAATATGAGCGTCGACATCGACGCTTTAGAACATGAGCGTCGACATAGCATCGACTGACGCGAGCCAGCCTTCGGTGTCATACCGCACATTGCGTCGACTGACGCGGTCCATCCTGGGCATCGACGCGTCATCGACGCACCATCCTGAATCTTGATTTTTCTCTCCTCGATTCGTCAATCCTCGTTTCTCTACTTCCTTGWGAGACATCCTTCGATAAATATAGCAACAAATACTACAAAATAGAGAGGAAATATACGATTGGTGCTTGATTTCTCATAATAACAATTATACGAGAAATAAGCATATATGATAATATTAAGCACATAAAATCACCAGAATTAATCCATCAATTAGCGTGTAATTTCTCGTTTGTCATCTGCGATTGGAGAAAGCGGGCGGACTCTGGGAAGATGAGCTTGCGTCTGTCCTGTGGGCCTATCGAGCGACTCCCCGAACCACCACGGGGGAGTCGCCGTTTAGTTTGGTTTATGGGATGGATGCGGTCATTCCAGCCGATAGTTGGAGGTTCGCAACGTTTAATGACATTTAACGTGGAGGAGAATGAAAGATTGGCTCGAGAAGCAATCGAAATGATTGAAGAGATACGAGAGAAAGCTGCAGCTCGTGTTGAACATTATAAACAAAGGGTACAAGCTGCTTTTAACAAACGTGTTAAGCATCATTGTTTTCAGGTCGGCGATCTAGTGTGGAGAAGAGCCGATGCTCTAAAGATGACCAAGAAACTGGAGCCAAACTGGATTGGGCCCTTTAAAGTGATAAAGGTATTGCGAGGCGGTGCATACATACTCGAAAGTGCAGATGGGAAGATTTTACCCCGGAGTTGGAACGTGTGCCATTTGAAGAAGTATTACGCATAGAGGGTGGATCGCGGGAGAAGGTAACTCTGGTCGGAGGGCACTTCTCCCGCAGAAAGTTTGTGTGGGAAAGATAAGACGAAGGATTTTGTTTGTAAGGGCTTATGGTGGGACAAGGTAACTCTTGATCGGAGGGCCCTTCTCCCGACCAGGTGAGTAGTTGAAAGTGGTTATTTTTGTAAGTTCTTTTTTGGTGAGAGAGGGTAACTCTGGACCGGAGGGCACCTCTCTCGACCTAATGCTTATTTCAGAAGTTTTTGTTTATGGTGAGAGAGGGTAACTCTGGACCGGAGGGCACCTCTCTCGACCTAGTGATTGATTGAAAGTTTGTAAGTTTTTATAGCGGGAGAAGYTAACTCTGGTRGYAGGGCACTTCTCCCGCGAGCTATCCAAACATTTGAATAATATGAGAAGTGAATTTGGGAAAGTTGTTTTGATGAAAAGATAGTTGTGTTACCTACTCTTTCTGCGAGCTAATATGCTTTTATAAGTTTTTATGGTGGGAGAGGGTAACTCTGGGCTGGAGGGCACCTCTCCCGACCTCGTGATTTGTAAAAAGTTTGTAAGTGTTTTATGGTGCGGGAGAGGATAACTATGGGCTGGAGGGCACCTCTCCCGACCTCATGATTTGATGAAAGTTTGTAAGGGTGTTATGGTGCGGGAAAGGGTAACTCTGGACCGGAGGATACCTCTCCCGACCAAGCGAGCTATTGAAAGAAGTCATTTTTGTGGATGTTATGATGGGAGAAGATAGTTAGTACATCTCTCTCAGTCAAATGGTTTGAGAAAATTGTGTTTTTGTGATTATTATGGCGAGGATAGGGATAACTCTGGAATTGGAGGACACCTCTCCCGCAAGATGATTGAAACATTGGGTAATGACATAGTTGGGAGAGCTATTTCTATTGATTGAATTGTTGTTTGCGCGAGTTTTTTTTATGGCTGTTGTTGAAATATTGCGAGCTAATGTGTTTTTATGTGCTCGAGATCTAATCTTGCATGTTCCAGATGGACAGTGTGATGGATATTACTGCTTATTTGCAATAATGGATAATGATAGTAAGAGTAACTAAATCAAATGACAAATAAAGTTGACAAGTGTTTATACAGGAATTACGAGCTAGAAAGCGATAAAATGTTTAAACAGTTTTTTCAGAAATGGTGGCAGGGTGATCTGTGGGGGCTGACTCAGATGCTGGGGTGACAGTTAGCTCGGGCGCAGAAGTGTTGGCCGGTTCTGGTGTAGGTAGTAGGTCGTCTAGAGGCGTCTTCAGCTCAGCATGAGCTCCCGCAGATAAGGCCGCCCGACTCTGGCAGGATAACCACCACTTAGCATCAATGGGCTATTTCCAGTCGCCTTTGAAGATGTTAAACGGCGGCATCTTGTTGATGAGAACCTCCGCGTTAGGGGAGTAGGGGATGTTTAGGGCAGCGATCTCCTCTTTGATCATGCTGGCCACTGAACTGACCCATTCTGCAGCACCACCTGCCATTAGCCCGAAGTAGATGGAAGACTTCTCGTATGCCTTCACAACTTCTTGTCGATAGGTTTCAATGAACTTTCTGCCTAGCTCGCTGAGGAGGAAACTCTGATGACCTTCTGTTACACCCTCTTCCCGAGCTGTTTTGAGGAGTTCTGGGAGCCTTTGTTGATGAAGGGCGAGCTCTCCTGTTGTTTTGCTAAGCTCTTCTGTCTTTTTGCTTAGCTCGCTGTTCACGCGAGTGGCCTCGTCCTTCAGGCTGTTGATCTGGCTCTTGGAAATGGCTATCTCCTCATCACGGGCCTTCAACAATTGGAGTGTTCTGTCCAACTCCCCTTGTGTCAGTGAAATCTGCCGGGTTTGCTGTTCAGCTTGAGTAGTTAGCTCGTCAATGGTTTTCTGGAGGTTGCTCGCCAACGAACGAGCTACGAACTCCTCCGAAAATTTAGCGAACAGAGGCTTCAGCTGCAATCATTACATTTTGTGAGTATTGGTCTATAGCTAAATGAGTTATGGAATGAGTTATGGGCAAGGATCTTTTGTTTATACCTTCTTAAGGGCGTGCTCGCTGAGAAGAGCTTCGACGTCGTCGGCATCATCCGGCTTTGTTAACACTTTGCTCAGGCTAGATGCTAGTCAAAATTGGCGTCGGGCCCTTGCGGAGGCGACGTTTCTTCTGCTCTGGCGGGCTGGGGCTTGAGCTCCTTTCCGCCGGGCTCTTAGGAGCATCATGAAGAGGACCTTTTCCTTTATTTTTGCTAGGTCGCTGGATTAACTGAACCTCTTCCTCTTCGTCGCTAGCCGCCCCAAAGGCCTGTTATGTGACCTCGCTTGCGTTGGTCGGAGCTGGAACAGGGTGAGCTTTGGATTGAGGGGAGGGCTATTTTTGTTCCTCTTCCGTGCGGGTCGCTGCACAGTTCTTGATGAAGGCCACTGCATTAAATAGATAGATTGTTATTATTTGGTTTATGCTATAAATGGTGAGGTGTAATTATGAAACTTAAAGCACCTACCGAATTCATCATCAGTAATGGCGAGATCTGGTGCCACTGGGCGAGAGTCAATGCCCACGTAGCGGAACATGTCGGATTGGCTGGTGAGGAGTGTTATATCGAATGGGTGTTTGCTCCATTCCTCGAGCTGATCAAAGTATTTTTTTTATAGACGGGGACACTCTTTGGAGGTGGTTGGCTTGCATTGTTTGGGAGTACGGTTTTTTAGTTTGGTTATGAAAGGCCAATCTTCGGTGTTATAGATAAAGAAGAAGTTCTTTCTCCACTCGGGGACTTTGTTGGGAGGATTTATAAGAAAGCGAGCTAACCCCGACCGAGTGGAGAGATAGAAAAAGTTTTGTTGATATTTTATCTGGAAGCAAAAGTGGAAGAAGCCTGGGTCGGGATTGGTGTTGTAATATTCACACAGTAAGAGGTATCCAGCCAGATACTTCATAGAGTTGGGGGTTCATTGTAAAGGTGAGATGATGTACAGGTTGGAGATTTCGATGTAGAAGGGGTGAGCTGGAAACCTAAACCCCGCTACTAGTAGTGTGTCAAAAAGGGTAATATGGTTGGGCGGAGGTCGCAGGGGGTCTACGTGTGGCCCTTCGGGCAAGACCATCTTGGCGGTTTTAAGGAGATTGAGAATTCTCTTAAATTTCTCTAATTTGGGACGTTCGGGTAGTATCCAATAGTTGTGTTTAATTTCTTTGGTTGTGTGGGAAGAGAAAGGTAAGTCGATGATGGATAGGGAAGGGGCTACAGTTACAGGGTTCTCCCTAAAGTGTTCGCAGGGTGGAGGCTTATTGGATATGGGTAGAGGGATACCCTCTGGAATAGGTGTAAGGGCTAACGATGAAGAGGATGGAATTTCAAGGAGGTTGTCTTTTGAGGTTTGAGTTTCATAGAGGGCTATGGTTCGGGCTTGAAGCTCCGACCAGTTTACATCACCTTCTGGCTCGTCGCGGAGGCCGAAAGAAGGTAAGAGGGGTTGTTTTTGCCTGATTTCGATCATAAAGGGGTTCTCAGAGGGATCGGAATCAGGGGAAAGAGTTGAATTTTGTGAATTATCAGTGGGGGACGCTGATACCATCAAAAAATAAAATATATTCAGGGGAGGGGGTAACACAGAACAAATATATCTTAGCAAATGCAATTGTAGATCTAACAGTATGATTAAAATTGTTATTTAAGGAGATCTGGGGACTTACACATTTTTGACGAGCTGTAGGTCGTTGGTGAACTGTGGAATGATGTGAGATCCTTGAACGATCGTGAGTAGTTAAGCTTTTTTGCAGAGTGAAAATGGTGATTTTTTAATTAGAATGGCGTAAAGTGGTAGAGTGAAGGAGGTGAAAAGGTTTTATGTGGGAGGCGGAAAGCTAATGGGACAGATAGGAGCGGGAGTTAGTAGGGTTTATTCAGGGAATATTTTGGGCCATTAATTTTCAGGCCCACTGAATTTATTATACTCCGAGAAAATGAGGGCGTGACGCGTGTCCGACAAAGGGGCAGGCAACATTTAATGAAGTTTTAAAAGAGATGGGATATAAAGGAGAGGGCGTGTCTTGACTTTATGGTTCGTTTATGATTGCGATTTAGAATTATTGAGGCTGGTTGTGGCTGCAGGTCGTTGAAAGAGTGGTATATTTTCAGGTCGCCCGGTGTAAAATCTTGAGATTTAACTTGGGGACTTGTGCGCATGGGGTCGTTCAGTACGTTAATGATTGTGTGATTTAGATTGCCATAGTTGAAGGATATTTGATTAAAGTCTTGAGGTTGTTTTTCAGAAGGTGATCGAAAGAGTGAGCTTGGTGTGTCGGCCTTTTGTAGGTCGCAGGTGTGATTAATGATCTATAATGGATTATTGATATTGTTGCTCGATGAGATCGAGCTGGGTAATTCTGAAATATGATTTTATGAGGTAGAGTGATGGTTTGTGTGCATATGTTGTTTGTGTTTTTTTGATTTCATGTTCACATGTCCTACCTGATTTCATACCTCAATCAGGTAGAACATGAGGGACTAGCTGATGTGGACCAAAATGTCTATATATGATATTACGTGATGTATAAGGTTATTTGTGGAAAGTGGTCCTATCTTTAGGAGAGGGTGTGCCTTCTGGAAGATGGGCGAGCTGTGTTATGTCTTTGAGAAGTGAACGAGCTAAAGGCTGTTCCTTAAAAGTAAGCGAGTTGATGTGTCTGGAGTAGCGACCGGTAGTATGAGGATGAGTTCTCATATAGGGTCGTGATCTCTGGTGGGTTGTGCTGAGTATTTGAGCCTGATTGAAAGTTTAAATATGTGTATGGGCCTAGTGGGCTGTATGCCCGGGCTTATTTCGGTAATATATTGAGAAGTTTCATGTTTATGGGAACTTATCATATGAGAAGAGTCCCAATTGAGAGTCGGTGAAAGAGTCATGGTATGAATGGAATTATGTTTATGTAAGGTAACCCTAGATAGTGGAAGATTTCTCCTATCTCTATAAAAGGGGCTTCTGTCTCTTATTTTATTATCATTATCACGCCATTATTACTTTAGGCATTGATATACTCGATTATTGAGAAGAGAAGGAAAACTTTGAGTGTTTTTCGCTTATTAACTTAAGCGTCGGAGGGCCTTAACGGGCTCGAAATCCGGCCCGTTCTAGGCGTTATTTTGCAGGATCTGCGAGGTCGCTGTGACGATTGTGGAGGGCTTAGAGGTCGTTGTGACGAGTTCGGAAGCAATTTCAGGTCGCTGATCTCTCTTTGAGGTTAGTACCACTTTTATTTGGTAGCCCAACGTTTTGGACCTATCATAATTATAATTGACATATGGAGACATAGGAAGTTTTATTGTGTTTTGTTTAATGCCATGTGATTCGCTTATCATCTTTCAATACAGAACTAACATTTTTGTGTATACCATTTCTAAGGTTATGATTGAAGTATGTTTCATTCTTAGTGTGCTAAAATCGAGTATTTTTCTAGAAAGCTCAATTATCCTTATAAAATTAACGGTATTTTTCTAGATTTTGGATTTTGTCTTTTTTTAGAAGGATTTGTTTTGAAGTTCATCTTCTTATCCTCCCCCATATTGATCTTTATCACACAATGTACGAGTATTTAGGAAATAGTGAACAATGTTTTTATAATATAATAATTTAATATAGTAATAAAATCTAATTTTTATATGCATATCTAATTATACATTTTCTTAAAATAACATATGATTGTTTTAAAGTGGAAAACTTTAATATTGAATAAAAAAAATCTTTAACTTACTTATGTTATATATTTTTTATATATAACCATAGTAAATAAAAAACATGGAGTACAATTAATATGTTATATATATATATATATATATATATATATATATACACACATATACTATTTTAATACCCGTGCGTTACACGGGATTTATGAAAAGATAAATATAAAAGTATTTATAACTATTATAGAATTTCTAAATCTAAAATTAAGAAAAATTAAAAAGATATCGTATTCTCAACTCGTGTCATTTACAAATGGCTAGTTACTATTTATTAACTACTATTTTTCATTGTTAAATAATTTATATTTTAATATTTATATTAAATTCGTTAATAATTTCATATTTACATACGTAAATAAACTCAAAACTTGTTACATGCTCAACCTGTATCTATTTTTAATTAATTTATTACTAAATATTTTAAAATTGTAATATTTAAAGTAAATTCTATAATAATTTTTAATTACATACTTAGAGAAATTCAAAAGATATTGTATTCTCAACCCATGTTGTATTGTACTAATGTATAGTTAATATTTATTAATAATTATTACATAAATTTATATTTTTATATTTAAATTGAATTATTTAATAATATTTAGTTGCATACTTATATTATTGAAGTAACTCGTCCTTTAATTATATTATATATTTTGAATTTTATTCTAAATACAACGTATATAGATTATTAAAAAATAATTAAGTTTTCTTTTTGTAATTAATAATATCTTAAAATTCTCTTTTAATTAAGATAAGTATTTGAATTTTTTTTCTAATTATATATGACTTCTTATATATTTATATTAGAAGAGTAAAAGAAAATACTGAATTAGATAAAATATAGTCAAAATAAAATATTAAATTAAGAACACACACACACACACACACACACACACACATATATATATATATATATATATATATATATATATATATATATATATATATATATATATATATATATATCACCCCAATATATTAATGCAAAATCCCCCTAAACTTTGTGTCTGCTTCGTGTGTTTCGTTTGACAAATAAAAATTTATGGTGCTTCGTTTGCTTATGTGTCATCCGAGCCTAATATTTACCTAATTTAATACTTTTCTTTTTTATTGTATCTTACCTAATTTAATTCTTTTATTATATTTTTCCTTATTCAATACTTTCCTCTAATTCTCCTAATATAAAAATAGAAATAAGTCATATATAATTAGTAGATAAGATCTAAATTTGTTATTTTAATTAAAAGAAAAACTACATGTGAAATAATTTTAATTAAAAAAACTTTATTATGAAAATAATTAAATAAGTTTTATTGATAATAAAATTTAAAATAATTTTATTTTTGGAGTCTTAAATATTCTATATAGGTAAAATATGAGTTATTTACAATAATCTAAATACGTAACTAAGTATTAGTAATTTATTCAATCTAAACATAAAAAAAATTAAATTATACACTAATAATTAATAAAAATTGATTAGACACCAGTACAGTGCGACACGGGTTGAATGTATGACATCTTTTTAATATCTCAAAGTATGTAACTATTAATTATTAACGAATTTATTCTAAACATTAATATATAATATGATTTAATAATAAAATGGATATTAGACATGGGTTTAGAATGTGACGCCTTTTGAATTTTCGTAAATATGTATCTAAGATTATTAATGAATTTAATATAAACATCAAATACAAAATTATTTAATATTTATAATAATTAATAAATAGATTAGACATGTACAAAGCACGGGTTGAGAATACATTATTTTAATTTTTTATTTTTGATTTAAGATTCAGTCATTATCAAAAATATTTTTTATATTTATCTTTTGATAAGTACCGTGTATTACACGGGTGTTAAACAAGTATATATTAATGCAAAATCCTCATAATCTATGTCTCTACTTCGTATGCTTCGCTTGTATAATAAAAAAATTTGGTGTTTCGTTTGCTTATGTGTCATCCGAGCCTAATATATACCTAATTTAATATTTTTATTTTTATCTTGCCTAATTTAATTTTTTTTATTATATTTAGCCTGACTTAATAGTTTTCTTTTATTTTATTTTATCGAATTCAATAATTTTCTTTTATACTCCTAATATAAAAATATAAATAAGTCATATATAATAAGTAGAAAAGATTTAAATTAATTATTTTAACTAAAACTGAATTACATATGAAATAATTTTAATTACAAAAAAATTATTTATGAAATAACTAAATCAATTGTATTTATAATAAAATCTGAAATAATTTACTTTTGAAAATTCTAAATATACTGAATAGGTGAATTATGATATGTTTGAAATAATTGTAGTATGTAACTAAATATTAATAATGAACTCAATCTAAATATAAAAAATAAAATTAAATAATAATAATTAATTAATATTTATTAGACAATGATACAATGCGAGAAGGCTTGAGAGTATGACACCTTTTGAATTTTTTAAAGTATGTAACTATAATTATTAACAAAATTAATTTAAACATAAAAATATAAAATGAATAATTAATATAGATTAGAGACGGGTTGAAAATGTGACATCTTTTGAATTTTTATAAGTATGTAAATATAATTATTAGCGAATTTAATCTAAATATTAAAATATAATATTAATTAATAATTATAATAATTAATAAATTGAATAGGGCACGGGTTAAAAACACAACCTTTCAATTTTTTTTAATTTAGAATTTTATAATTTTCACAAATATTTTATATTTAGTTTCTTATAAATTACGTGTAATACACGGGTATTAAACTAGTGTGTGTGTGTATATATATATATATATATATATATATATAAGATTAAGTTAGACAAAATATAATAAAATAAATATAATAAATTAGGTAGATATTAAAATTCTTATATTTAGTAAGTCTCAAAACCATCAAAACTCGCCAAGTAAGCATTCGAACCATCAGAAAATTACATGTCAGCCCGAAACTTCATAAGCAGACACGTAAGATAGAATCTTTTTCATTTATTATATAGGTTGGATATATATACTAATTTAACACCAATGTGTTACACAAGATTAATCAAAATATAAATATTAAAAAATATTTATAATAATTAAATAGTTTTTAAATATAAAAATAAAATTTTAAAAATATCGTATTCTCAACTATCTATCCCTAATCACTATTTATTAACTATTATTAAATCATTTATATTTAAATATTTAAATTTAATTCATTAATAATCTTATTACATACTTAGAAAAATTCAAAAGTTGTCATGTTCTCAACCCGTGTCTAATATTTTTAATTATTATTATTATTATTATTATTATTATTATTATTATTATTATTATTATGAAACACTTTTATATTTAATTTCTTATTTTAAATTTTTTAATAATTTTAGTTACTTAGAAAAACTCAAAATATACCATATTCTCAACATGTATCGTATTGTGCCGATGTCTAGTCAATATTATTAAGTATTTTTTATAATTTTGTATTAGAAAAATGAAAATTTTTGAATTAGACAAAATATAATTAAAGAAAAATAATAAATATGCAAATACAATCAAATGAAGATATTATGTTTGAAAAAAAAAAAAAGAAAACATATATAATTAGGTAAATTTTAGAAATCTTATATTTTAGTAAGTTTTCAAATTTTCAAAAGTCGCCAAGTAAGCATCCGCAACACGTAGGATATTAATATTTTCATTTACTACATAGATATGATATATATATATATATAAACTCCAGTATAATTATATAAATTACGAATTATACTAAATTAAATGTAATTAAAATTACTATATATTGAGTTTAAATGGTACATTGTGAATATTTTTAACAATAAAAAATAACTACTAATGTTTACATATTTAGTAAAATATTTTTTATAATTATACTTTTAAAATTTGATGTATAATAAAGTTATTATATAACATAATAACCCTCATATATAGTAGAGTTTATATAACTCCAATATAAATCATGCTACATTCAAAGCTATTTTAATGATACATTAACAATAATAATAAATAATATAATAGTAATATTTTATGTATCTAATGAAGATATAATTAGATTTCTATGAAAATATACTAGTAATACTTTAAATTAATATATTACATTTGAAGTTATATATTTATGAAGTCAGAGTAAATATAAAGAATTATAAAATCAGATTAATAAAAATATACTCCCTCCTCCCCAAAAAGATAGGTTTACGGTTTTTAACATAATTTAAGAAAATATTTGTTAATATAGTTAAAGTATTATCTTTTCAATATACCCCTAAAATTAAATAATTGTTTATTCATTATTACTCAGTTTTCTTAAAATTCATCTAAGTAAGTGGTATAGTGTGCTATTTTTAGGGATACATACGAAAATAAAAAATAAGTTTAATAACAAGTTTATCATTTGTGATACCCAAAGTTGCAACCAAATATATCCTTCTGGGACGGAAGGAGTTTTATTAATTCTAAAAAACTATCAATATATTTCAAAATAAGAAAAATCCAAAAAATATAAGATTTTATAAAATATCTTGAAATCAGAATAAAATAAAATTAATTCTCAATTAACATAATGTGCAAGTTCATTAAAACTTGTTGATTTGTATTGAATATTAATAAAAAAAATATATGTAACAATTGATTTTTCTAATCATACAAAAAAAAAATCTCTCTCTATACTTTAATCGTACTAATTAATTAAACTTTTATATATAATATTAATTCATGTCCAGTCATCTAATTTAAATATTGGTTTGAAATATTAACTTCTAATAAATATGATATCTTTTGGATTTTTATAAGTATGTGAATAATATTATTAATAAAATAGTATTAAAATATAAAATAAATCAATAATAATAATAAAAGATAGTGATTCGAAACTAATACAAAGCGATTAAGGTAGGGAATATATAATCTTTTTAAAATTTTCTAAGTACATAACTAATAAATATTAACGAATATAATTAAGAATTTTAATAAATTTGATACATAGTTATTTGACACCAGTACAAGGCACATGTTGAGATTATGACAACTTTAGAATTTTTATAAATATGTAAAGAAAATATTATTGAGTTTACTCTAAATATTGAAATATAAAATTAGTTAATAATAATAATAATAATAATAATAATAATAATAATAATAATAATAATAATATAATCAATAAGTAATGATTAGACATCGGTATAAAATACAAGTTGAAAACACACACACACACACACACACACATATATATATATATATGTGTGTGTGTGTGTGTGCGTGTGTGAGCACGCGCGCGCGAGCGAGAGACTAAATTGAACATAATATTTCTTAAACTACAATATATTGAGTTTTCAACGAATGATGTTAATAATGAAAAATAAATTAATAATATTTATATATTAAAGTATTATTATTATATTTTGAATACTGAATATATTATAAAGTTATTATATAGTAAAATAACTTTATTGTAAAATTGAATTTAATATAATTCTAATAATAAATTATTATAAAATTATTGTCTAATAAGTGTATTCCACCGTTCACCCATATTATTATCTTTTTTATAAACTTATTCTTTATTTGCTCAGAATTTACAATGACGATCAATTTGCAAATATATATGTACAAAATGATAAACAAAAATATATCAATAGAATATTAATTCATCAAAATTTTAATATCTTGTTAAATTATAACCAAAGTCAAATCATGTAGTTTTTTTTAAATGTGAAAAGAATCAATTAAACTCAAAGACCATTTGAGTAAATTTATAAAACTATAATTATATTACGCTTAAGAATATTTACAATATTTTTATAGTCAGATTGATTTTCGCGCACCTGCGCTGAAGCTGTCTGGCCTAATGTAACCTTTTTTTTCTAATTTATTTGGACAAAAATATCTTAACATAAAATATTAATAAGGAGAAATAAATTATGAATATTTTATATATTTTCAATAAAATCAAAATTATATATATATATATATATATATATATATATATATATATATATATATATATATATATAACACTTGATATTAAACTAAATTACTATTTTATAGTAGTTATAATATTGTTAGTAAGAGTTACCTGTCAATTTCGAAATAAAAAAAAATATTAAATAATCTTAATGTATTATATTATCTAATTAAGTTAAAAATATATGAATATAAGTTTAGAATTTTAATTTATACATTTTCTCAACAATATTAATAAAAATATCTTTTAAAAAATAAAGACAAAAAACCTCAAAATATTAATAAACTGTTTTTTACAAAAAATAAAAAGAGCGGCAAAGAAAATGAATACATGAAGCAATTTTCTACGGAGCAATATGCTTAAAAGAAAAACAAATAAAATGAATGAGCTTTCAATTAGGAGAAAATCTATAGGAATGAGAGTTAAATATTTTAATTTTTCCTTTAATTTGTTTTCCATAAATAAAAAGATATTAATCTCTATCCATAACAATTAATAAAGGACAAATAAGTAAAAATAAAATTAGGAAAGTAATGAACTCAACTAAAACTCCTTATTAATCATGAAAAATTATATTTTTATTCTGGTTGCTCCCTAGCAAATTGCTGCGTATAGACTTATTGTCTAGGAATTTACCTACTTTGTATGGCTTTAATTGTTAAAACATCATATGCAAGGAAGTCATAAATATTTTCTTACCTATATAAATTAAGTTTTTATTTTCTCATTAACATGCAACAACGTTTAATGTTTCAATGAAATAACTACCAATACAACATATATTGTCCCTTCCAGGCTGCATTATTTGAGATGTGAAGTAGAGCTCACCAAAAAGGTATGTAAAGAAAATATATATTCTACGATTATATTTTGTCATTTTTAGTTTCTAAACTAGCGGAATTTGGGTTTTCATGCATTAAAAAACATCAGATAGGGAACACTAAAGAGAATAAAGATAAATAAAAGAGATGAAGCTGGTTCAACTATATCAAAAGAAGTAAGTTGAATTTATACGACGAATGATTTGATTTTGATCGAAGTAGTTCAACTTATTTTTCTCTGTATGTGTCAGACTGATGAGACAAAAACATTTCAAGACAGCTGAAGATATGTGTAAGGCCAATGAAAAGGCATAGTTATTAGTAGTCTAAAGTTTTCTTGGATATTTTCTCTTTTATTTTTTCCCTTTATTTTTTTTCTTTGATTTTTAGGTCAATGTCATATGCGTTATGAAAAAATATTATCATTCAAGTAAAAGGCAACAAATATCTGTTAATACTTGCTCCTTGCCTCAGCCCATATTTAGAATTCTAATTAAATTCTTGACTCGTTTGTATTCTGAGTTTGTAAATAATTATTATTAGTTGAAATTCTGAATGAATTTAATATCTCGTGTTATATAAATAGACGATCAGTCTGTGAAATCTAATTGTACACTAAAAGTTTTGGTATATATCATTTGATAGATTCCAAAATCGGGTGCTTTCTTGGGAAAATTGGTACTGATCTATGCAGAATGCTTAAGGTTCAACTGATTTCTGCTTCAGTTATCATTTTGTTCTACATTGCAACTTCTAATATCGAGATCCATCTCTATTGATCATTAATTCTGTCAATTATTTTTATGCAATCTCAAGGTGTAGTTTGCCAATGCCTTATAGAAGTTTCATCAACGATGGTTCGATTTATGCATACTCGGTATGCGTTGGTTGCATGTTCAATCTTTCAATGAATTTAGATATGTCTTGCATTTGGTTTTACAAGAGATGTGGCTGAAGATTGTCTGTGAAAGAAGTTTTTCAGGTAAATGCCCTACTTACTGGAGTAACTGCAGATGAGAACGTTGTACATGTGAGCAGTTTTTTACTTTCACTTTCTAAACTCCTTTTTATTCCTTTTTTTTTCCTACGATAGTGGAATGAAAGTGGAGCAGACTGCACTGTACACCCCAGGCAGAGTGTTTCACACGTTATCAGGATACTTATTAATTGGCTCTTGTAGTCGTAAGACATTGTGGCAAGATTTTGGTTAATTTGGCAAGCTCGATTTGGTCAATATAAAATATTGTCATTAAAGTTCTCATTTTTGTGGGTCATATAAAATATTGTCATTAAAGTCTCATTTTGGGTGTCAAAGTTGTGCATTGCTCAACCTTGATTTCTTGGTGCTCAAAAAATACGTAAATAAAATTAAGAGAAAATTCTCATCTAGTACCGATTCCAAACTTCTATATATCATTTAGTCACTTTAAAAAAGTTATGTTCCATTAAAGCCAAATTAATTTTATTAATTAATAAATTATAAATAAGAATTAACTGTATTGACTCTTAATAAATTCTCGATAGCCCTGCCCTCAACTAAGTCACTATCAGGTTTGTCGTTCTGAGTTGAAAATGAAGCGTGATTGTTGTGATACTTCTGTTACATATTTATTTTCCATCCCGCTCTCTGGAAGTATGCTATTCATGATCTTCTCTAAATTATGAGCCATTCAAACTCAAATGTACAGATTCATATTTTCTTTTCCATCTTAAATTTTGATTGGGTGACCAATTTTTAACACTGTCCTCTCTAATTAGTGAAAACTCAATATTGTACTAGATTAAGCAGGCAATGGAATCGATACGAGTCTGCCTCTTTGATACGGACCAAAATGTCCATATGTAATATTATTTGATATATGAGTTTATCTGTGGGAAGTGACCTCATTTCCTAGAGAGGGTGTTCCTCTGGGAGGTAAGCGAGCTGAATGGTTTCAGTTGAAGAATGAGCGAGCTGGTTTGTGGAGTAGCGACCCGAAATATGAGGATGCGTTCTCATATAGGGTCGTCACCTCTTGTGGTTTGAGTTGTGTACTTGAGCTCGGTTATGAGTTTTGTGAATATCAAGCTTGCGGGCTTAGTGTGAGTGGTTTATGAGGTTTCAGTGGATTGTATGGAAAGAATAATGGGCCCAGGCCTATTCTATTAATTTAATGAGAGGTTTATTGTTTATGAGAACTTAGCATATGAGAGGAATCCTAATTCTAAGTCAGTTATGGTATTTATGTAATTATGGTAGGAGAAGGTAACCTTGGCTTGGGGAGGACTTCTTTTGTATATATAAAAGGAGGTGCATACCTCTCATTATTTTCTAAGTCGATATTGCTCTATCGCATTACTGTTTTATAGAGAAGTGTTGAGTGTTTTGATTTCTCTTATTAACTTAAGCGTCGGAGGGATTTAACGGGCTCGAAATCCGGCCCGTTTGAGGCGCTGTTTTGCAGGACCAGTTAGGTCGCTAGAAGGATCGTTGAAGGCTTGGCAGGTCGTTGTGACGTATTTGTAAGTAGTTTCATGTCGCTGATCTTTATTTTGAGGTTAGTACCCATATATTTGGTAACCTAACTTTTTGGACTTATCAAATTGGCGACGTCTGTGGGAAAGAGGGACATCGAGTCCTTGAGCGAAAGACGTGAGATACACAATTTTCGTAAGTCTAAAATCTGAGTGCGCTATAAATTTTTGAAAAATTGTTTTCTAACGATTCAACCGTTGGATCATGTTGACATTTTTACAAAACCTCAAGAATCTTTTGAATTACGTTTTGAACGGTGGAGATCGGAATTTTAGGTGTGAGGGAATATATGCAAATTTTCGATCAAAGCAGTTTTTATTTTCGGAAAATTCTGCGCAGCGTTTTTTAAAATACGATCGTGCATGATCAAACCGTTGGATGAAACTTAAAATTTGATATGTTATTCCAAAAATATTGAAGTTCAATTTGAATGGTGGAGATGTAAATAGATTCAGAAAAATTTTATAACAAATTTTAAACAGAGCTGATCCTGTTTCCAAAAACCGTTTGTCTAACTTCTTTTGAAAATTAAGTTATGCACAATTTAATTGTGGGATGAAGTTGAATTTTGGGTATAATATTTACGATATATAGTGTTTAAATATGAATAGTGGTGGAGATCAGGTTTTGAAGATTTGTGAGCGCGAGTAAGAGATGTGATGCTTGCGTTTTATTTATTGATTATTCTTATGATCATATACTAACGGACTGAGTGAGGCTTATTTTTTGAGTTTGTATTAATATTAATTTTTGAGGGTTACTCTATGTGTTGCCTGGACCTTAACCCGGGAATGGTCAATGCAAACAAATGCGATGAGGTCGCGTCTTCAAGTATTCAAGGTCGATATATTTTATTGCTCGAAGTCTAAGACGATAAGGTCGTGTATCAATCAAACACAACAAAATCATTAAAAATCAAGATAAGTATTTATTTTCTTTTAGATGTGTTTAAAAGGATGATGGTATGGTTTGGTTGATTGATTTGGTTGTCATATGGAATACTTGCTTATTAACTTGGTTTACATGGGGGTAGACTTATGATATGATTTAATTATTGAGTATTTATGCCTGGTTGACGTAATCACAGGTCGTATTTACATGTGAAATGTGTTTTGTTTTAGTAGTGGCTAATGTGATCGAGTATTATGGAATCTGGGAATTATTAGACTGAGATTTTTAATTTTGTATTCTCCGGATTCATGTGTTACTAAGGTTTTTGTTGAAAGTGGAAGATGGATTCATGTGGTTTAACACTTGGTTGGGGAGTACTTATTTGATTTTATATGGTTATAAAGATATGCTTATATTTTTAGAGATAAGAAAGATGAGTTTTGACTAAAGATTAAGTGTTTATCAACTCCCAATGTACTTGAATGAGTAAGATCATGAAAACACACTAAGAATTGCTTATTTTTGCACATTCCCGTATGAAAATACTGCACTGCCATACTCCAGTAAAATGGTCATAAATCACTGTTGGTTGATCCGTTTTGAGATCCGATTTTTGAATTGGAAACTAGACTCGTAGGGATTTCCAGTGGTATATAGTTTGTTTTCTAATTTATTACCACTTAAAGCAGTTTAATCTTTAAAGTTGGTATATGTGTTGAAGATTCTTGTGTTAGTTTTGTTTGATCCTATATGGCTTGATGGTGATACGATGTTTGTGGTTGTGGGAAAGTTAAACGTTTGATTTTTAAAAAATGTTTTATTAACATGTTATTGGCGTGAGTAAGGTTGTGATATTCGGATGATATTTTCTATGATTATGCTTGGGAATTTTGGTGCAGGGCCTGTTTAGGTCGTATTAATTTAGGGATAATTTGTGGGTTGCCCGACATGTATTCGGAGATGGGTAACTCAATGTTTAGAGGTCGCCAATATTTAAGGCCATGTACCAGGTCGCACGTCCAAACATTGACAAAAAGGAGATCGGGGAATTATGCTACCTAAAAACAAAAAGGTCGCGTAATTGGATATTCGAGGAGAGGTGAATTTTCCTATAACACCAATATGAATACGTATCGGGTACGCTTTTTGAAATCTCATGAAAGGGATGGTTTCTAATTTTATGCCCTATTTATTTTTATGTGGTTGAGCATGGGGGGAATAATAGATTTATGCGATTTAATATGGTTAACTTAAAGTGATTTGGGACGATTTAAATGGTTATGGTGTGGTGATTCAATTTAAATGGTTTTATGATCTGAGTTACGGAGAATACGTATAATTAACATGTTACGGTCTCCGCGACCTCCTTACGGTCCCGTGCGACCTCATTATGTAGAACAAGGTATGGCTTTATGGTTATGAAAATATTTAAGCCTCAACGGCCAGAGATTTTATGGGTTTTATGTTTAAATTCCGACGCTTTCATAAGGTCGGTAAGAGATTTTATGAATACTAGTAAAATACACGTGCGTTGCACGTGATGACATAATTATTTATATAATATATCTTTAGTATAAAATTGGAAAAAAAATTGTAATATCAATTTTGTCAAAGATAAAAAGTTGTAAGGTAAAAAAAAATAAAATTTATTTCATTAAATATTTAAATAAGCAAATATTGAATTCATTATCCATTGAAGAAAATCATAAACGAAAGGAAATAAATAGCGCATATTCTAATTTCTAATTTTAATTGTAAACCACATTAATCCTTTTTCTTGTTTGATCTTGATGGTAGGGTAAGTCTTCTTGTTATTTGATTTCGATGGTCTCTTGCCACACTTCTATAAAAGACTGCTCATTGTTTCCTCATCATCGCTTGAAATCACATTGATGTCACCTTCACTGGCCTTCTTGTTATTTGATTTCGATGATTTTTTCGTACTCTTCTTTGTAAGACTGCTGATGGAGCTCTTGTCTGAAACCATATTGACATCATTTTTGTTGTTGTTTTTCGTGAGTCTCTTTCTTTTGTTTCCTTTCTGTCTTGAAGTTTCGACATGTTCCACACCAATATCGCTTGTTTTCACTGATGTATTTAAGGTTTCTTTTTTAATCTCATCTTTTAGATCAAGTTGTATCCTCTCAATTGCATCAGTAACTTCACTCAAATCTCCTTTCCACGGACCCTTCTTTTTGTTGGGAGCAATCAGAAATCGAAACTCGGTCGACCCTTGTAAGCTCAGTCCCTTGTAGTATTTGGACTCATGTTCTCCCTAAATACGATAACATAGTAAAATTAAAATACTATACATAAACTCAATTAAGCTAATTGTATATTTGATCCTTCATCACATAAATGAATTAACTTATCATAAGAGTTTGAACCTCATTATTTGGGAAATTTATAGTTATAGATTGTGTATATTATTATTTTCCTTTTTTTTTTTTTGCTGGGTAATTGTTTTAAAATTAAAACATATAAATTGATGAATTAATAAATAATGTCCTTTTTAGGAATTTACCTCGTTGATTGATGCAAGGTATTCATTGATAGGACACCCTACAAATATTGTCGCCGCATCTTCGAATAGTGTTATAGATGCACTATCATTTCCTTGCACGACATTTAAGACTAATCTATACCTGGAGTTAAATAAATACGTTTTTAATACATTGATGTAGGCATAAATCTATATGGATTTAAAAGTTTGAGCTATTACCTTGGAGTCTTTCCACATCTTCCAGATTGCACTTTTGACATGATGTGTTGCCATCGTTCTTGCAAATTGACGCGGCACAATTTTTACATGCATCGTACCACAAGTATACTTTATTTAAAATCTTCTTAACAAATCCTTTGAAACAGTAATATGAATCCTGTAAGATAAGAAAATATTTAAGATTACAAAATAGAGGAACCTACAAATTACTAAATAACCTAACTTTTGATGAAAAGTACCCCAGATAGCTTATCTCGATCGTGTCTAATTTGTTGTATTGTCAGTTCTTTTACATCTTTCATCCTGAATTTCAGGGTTTATGGCTTCGAACTTCAGAAAATTGAAGGAAATGTTGTCTTCTATGACTTCATTGGCATCCTTCACAATGTTGTACTTTCAAAGAATTATTTCCTTTTTAATGCACACTTGGATAGTTTGGGTTAACCTTTCCGACATCCGCATTAGAGATTGTATACGTCTTGTTGACTTTTAATCTTATATGGTTTTTGTATCATATCCTATACTTCTTAATGTATCTTTTTTCTCTTTTTGAAAGCCTTTTATAAGTTTAGTAACTAAGGTTTCTTCATATACTTTTTATTTCCACATATTTCGATTTAACCAAATGAAACATATAATAAGTTGAAAATTAGAAATCACCAGTTATAAATGATAGTATATAAATTAATTAATTAATTAGTTAAACAGTTTGATTGTTATCTTAAAAGTTAATTATTAAAATAGTTAGGGTATAATATTATTTTAGAAACTTTTAATAATGAACATGTGAGCATGCCCGAATTCATACATAAGCTTAAATTTTATAAGAGAGTACATACCTTGAGTTTCGCGAGAAAGTATATCATTCGCAGAAGATAATCTAGATATCGTAGAGTTATCACCAATAACTTGACTATTACATGTAAAGATAAATTAATAGATAAGTTAAAAGAATAAGATTTCAACAAATATTTCAAAATTCATTATACATAATATACTTTATTACTATTTGGATAATACATAATATATACCTCGTCCTTTTGTAAAGGTTTTGTCGACAAACAACTTTTTAATATTTTGATGCCATCTAATATCACCTTTTAGAAATAGAAGTGGATACTGCAAAGGGTCGTAACATCCATTGTTTCAGCTTAAAATATGCCCGACGTAAAAGCAATGCCTGGAGCCTTGAATGCCTACCTGATCTGCACACAAACACAAGTTAGAAGGGACCACCGGTGGTTTTCCGGTGGAAACCTCTCCGATGCTTAAGTCAGTAAAGCGTATGAGGTTTCTCTTAGCAAGCAAAGAAGTAATGCACAAAGAATGACATACCTCTCTCAGTCTTAGGGCTGAGATACTTATAGTTTCTCCCACGTGGGGACCCCAGCCAGGATCTCAGGGGCACATGCCGATTCTGACAAGTGG
Organism: Phtheirospermum japonicum; assembly: GCA_014905375.1. Lineage (NCBI taxonomy): Eukaryota > Viridiplantae > Streptophyta > Magnoliopsida > Lamiales > Orobanchaceae > Phtheirospermum > Phtheirospermum japonicum. The sequence continues at coordinate 167,988 of BMAC01000292.1, read as the reverse complement.
TCCCACTTGTCTCCTTATTGGGAATCTGGGAAACAGGTCTTCCCCGTTCTAGGTTTTCCTTATTTCTTGCCTCTATACCACCTCAGTATCGATATCAGACTTGACTCTAGTCAGGTCTTCCTTATTTCAGATCTTTCTCATTTTGTATCCCTTCAACACTAGCATTAGGCTCACCTCTAACCCCGGGTCTTTTCTTGAAGAGCGCATTTGCTAGCTCGGTATAATCTTCAAGCTGTAATGATCTTTTCCTTAAGAAATGGTCAGTTCAGAAGAAATCCCGTATGATAACCTACCAAATCCCAGATGTTTCGTTTTCTCAAGAGGCCTAACCAGACCTTCTTTCGAGACAGAGCTGCTCTGGCTATATCTCCTTTTATTCTAACTACTTGGGTCAGATCTACCCCAAGGCAGGTCTGTCATATTTATTACCCTATCATCCATAATAATGCTTTATTCTATGTCTAGATCCTGAATGTGCATGTATCACAATGTCACGTTCAAATGGTATATTAGCATTATTTCCTTCCACCCATATTGTTGCAACTTGAACATCATCCATTGATGGAAAATCCTTTAACCTTCTAAAAACTTTTGCATATGGATTTCCATCTAAAACTCTCATGAGTTTATTCATAGTAATTTCAGATAAAGTTGAGTTCTCAAATATGTTCATTCTGTTCTCAATCTCATTGTCTGTTTCCATAAAATATAATTGAAAAAAGCCAGGATCATCTTCATTAGATATTAATCCAAGAAGGTCGTGATACACCATTCCTTGCGCTCGAAAAGTATAAACTCCTCGTCTTGAAGATGCAAGGTCTTTATCTAATTTTACTGAGGTAAAGGAAAATATGCTATTGAATAGACGGATATTTCTTCGAAATTGTATGGCCTCTGCTGACTGAGAAGTAAACAACTCATATATTTCATCAGGAACTTCAATAGGCACCAACTTGATTTTTCCATTATCACAACAAAATGTTGGAGTCTCGTACTCAAATCTCATAGCACCACAATGTATGCAATTGGGCATTTTTTTTTTTAGCATATGTATCTCCTGACATATAGACTCGTTTATTCTTGAAACTAAAAAATAATAATAATAATTTATATTAGAGAAAATGATGAATTAATATTATATTTATGATAATTAACACTACTAACCTTCTAATTCAGATGTAATTTGGTTCTTAGGAAGACATGCAACACACGAATTTTTGTTCTTTCAGTACTTTTTTGCTCTGTCGATATACTCATGCTTTTGAGTAGCATTTAGATTGCTATATTTTCTCTTCATCTTATCACAATTTCATTGATGATATACATCTTTCACTATTACATAAATATGTAGTGGTTAAAAAAAATCAAAATGTTTTAAACAAAAAAATAATTAATAAATCTTACCTAATGATAATTCGGATGTTCATGATCTTCGATACATTATAGAATTTCAATTAATTAGGCAGTCATACTCTTGAAACAAACATGACTTCACGTATTTTCAAATGACCTATATTAAGAAAAAAAAAAAGAAAAAGGACATAGAGAGTTGTATAGTTCTTAAAAAAAAAAGAGGTACAATTCTATATTATATAAAATTGTGAATATAAAATCACGTGATGATGTAATAACAAATTATTTAAAAAGTCGCACCTCATTGTGTTATTTAATTCTTTGAAATTATAGTATTTCCCAAATTCTTAAAAAAGTAGAATTAGAACATATTGATTCTTCTATATGATTACAATTTTACCATTAAATAATATAAAATATAGGGATACAATGTCAATCAACAAAAATAAAACTGATTAATAAATAAATTATAGCTATTAAAATTCGAACTAACAAACTATTATGAGAGATTGAACCAAGTAGACTAACCTTAAACCAAAAAGGTTGATTATGGCTCGAATAAATTACATGAATAAGATAATTGTTGAGAAATTCTGTTATATAGATTTGATGCACTACTATATACTCCCTCCGTTTCTTAATAAGTGTCGTTTTAGAGTTTTTGTTCAAAATTAAGGAATATAATATTTGACCAAGATACCCTCAATCAATTAATAATATTCTCATTTAATTCCTTCCATTCTTTCCCTTTAGTTATTCTATTACCATAAATTTATTTATATTTCTTAAAATAAGCGAGGATAAAACCGGAATAAAGTAGCAAAAAGTTCTAAAACAACACTTAATTTGTAACAAAAATGAATATCTAAAACGACATATTTTAAAACGGAGGGAGTATATAATAGCACATGCATCTGATTAATATATAGACTTCTTGCAATAAATAATACAGGCGTAGATAGGATTACATGGAGTTGGTTCTAGAAACTCATAACCAAAAAACTAAAGAAAGAAAGAAAGATAAGAAAAACAACGAAAAGTATAAAAAAGAATATATAGAAATTATATTGTTTTAAAATAGGATAGCAGCTTATAAAAAAAAAAAATCATAATTTGTGTATATAATAGCAGCTTGCGTAGAGAGTCCCAATAAAATAGGATAGCGGCTTATAAAAAGGAATCATAATTCGTGCAGCTTTAGGATTTTTCGATAATTAATGTTGGCAAACTAATATATTCGAAGGCAATATGTACTAAACTACTTTTATTAGAATAAATATAATAAAAGAAACACTACTTCTTTTACGTGATTATCGCTTCTGATTGATATGGAGATTTTCTGGGGTTTTTTCCCTACTAATTGGGGCACATATATATAATAGCACACACATAGATTAATTAATATAGACTTCTAATAGGATTAATATTATGCTTGCGGTAAGAATTCAGATGAAGCTAGGATTACATGGAGATGGTTCTAGATAAATATAGAACCAATTATACAAAACTTTGGTTCTAAATAATCCATGTTTTTTTTTTGTTTTTTTTTTGCCTAAAAGGAAAAAAAGAAAAAAAAAAGATTAGTATATGTCATTATAAAAAGATAAAAACTCAAGTAAAATAAGAAAAAAAAACACAAATCAATAATAGTCAAAAAGAAAAAAAAATCCTTTTTAAGTACTATCTCTTATATAGATTTAAATTTTTATTAAACTAATTATGTTTTTTAATTAGATTAATATCCTCTTAAACTACTTAAATTATTTTTATTAAGATACGTACAATTACAATTAAAATTGTTAATGTAATTTTTGAAAGCAATTGAAATCGTAAGTTTGTCCTGTTATTCATATATTATATCATGGGTTGTTTCAATGAACTAATTAAATATTAATGATTGAGTTCTCAAAGTGTAAAAAGGAAAAAAAATAATAAATAAAATGTCCTTCTTAATTATGGTTTCTTAGAGGATTTTAATTTTTATTATATTAATTGTGAGACTAGAAGTTTGTCTAGCTATTTAAAAAGATTAGCATATGTCAAAAAAAAAAGTGCAAAAAGGAAAAAAAAAACAAAACAACAAAAGTTAATAAAAGGTCTTTCTTAATTATGNAAGTGCAAAAATGAAAAAAAACCAACAAAAATTAATAAAAAGTCCTTCTTAATTATGGTTTCTTAGATGAATTTTTATTTTTATTAGATTAATCGTGAGACTTGAAGTTTGTCTAGTTATTCAAAAAGATTAGCATATGTCATTATTAAAAGATAAAAACATAAAACAAAAAAAAAACAAAAAAAAAGCTCCTTTTTAAGTACTATCTCTTATATGGATTTCAATTTTTATTAAACTAATTATATTATTTAGTTAGATATATAACTTAAACTACTTAAATTATTTTTATTAAGATGCGTACAATTACAATTAAAATTGTAGGAATGTAATTTTTGAAAGCAATTGAAATTGTAAGTTGGTCCTAATTTTCATATATTATATCATGGGTTATTTCAATGAACTAATTAATTAATAATTATTGAGTCCTCATTATTTCCAAACTCCATTGTAACCAAAAAAAGAAAGAAGAAAAGAAACAATAAAAAATAAAATTAGTTTGAATTATATAAAAGTCCTAAAATTAATAACTCATATAAATAATATTTAGAGAGAGTCCACTTTAATAGATATTTATCCTTTAAACTCCTTTTATTAAAATATATATAATTACAATTTTATCATTAAAAATATACAAATATAGTGTTATTTTTGGCGACTCAAAATTTTACAAAAACATTCATCCTATTAGAATAGTATAGATGGTTAAAGCCCGACGCTTTTATTAGGTCGGCTGGAGATTTTATGGTAATTGGTAAGCCTCGACGCTTTCATTAGGTCGGATGGTTGTTTTATTACGCCTAGAGGGCAGTTATGAAGTTGTGTTGTGGACAGTTGTGGTTTTTGTGGCGAGAGAAGGTAACTCTGGATCGGAGGGCAGTTCTCCCGTAGAAAGTTTGTGATTGTGGAAAGTGGTGTTTTTGTGGCGGGAGAAGGTAACCCTGGACCGGAGGGCACTTCTCCCGCACAAGAGTTAGTGATGAGAGGTCGTGATGAAAGTTGTGTTTTTGAGGTCGCTTTGTGAAGTTGTGCTTTTGTGAAGAGAAGTACTGTTGAGAAGTTGTGCTTTTGTGAAGAGAAGTAGTGTTGTTGTGATTAGAAGAAATTGTGTTGTTGTGATTAGAAGTAGTTGTGTTTTTGTGATGAAGTAGTGTTGATAAGTTGTGTTTGTGATGGGAAGTAGTGTTAAGAAGTTGTGTTTTTTTTATTAGAAGTAGTTGTGTTTTTTTGGTGAGAAGTTGTGTTTTTGTGGTAAGAATTTGTGTTGTTGTGTTTTGAGAGTTGTGTTTGGCGAGCTATATTGATGATTTATGGTTAAGTAGTTATGATGTTTTACTTATGATTTGGGAAGAGTATGTCTGATTTAAATATCTTTTCGGGTTGATGTGTTGTGTTATGGATGGTTGMTTCTGTGCGAGCTAATATGTTTTATATGCGAGCTGAATTTAGCTCTATTGGATTGTGTATAAGTCATGGTTCGACTATTCTTTTGAATCTCATGGTCTTGTGAGGGTAGAAAATATGATTGTGATTGGTTACGAGTTCGTGCGACCTATGTGCGAGTCAGGTTTATTTAGCATTTAATTTAACATGTTTGAAATACTTGGTTGCATTAACTTAGGGGAATACATAGGCGAGCTTTATTGAGTTGATGTGGCTTGGTTGTTTTGTTTTGCTTGCATTAGTTAAACATGGGGGACTGAGTAGTTTTCAGTCCCATGTTATTATTATATGGTCACAAGTGGATTGTGTGCGGTCTAACTGTATTATTCGAACTTGGGGAACTGAATGGTTTTTTTTTTGGTCATGTGTAATGTGATGTGGTTTTTGCTTGATTCGGCATATATTTTATGAGTGTGTTATGGGCTAATACTTTTGTTAGGTTGATGATYGTTTATATGGAATGGGCTGATGCTCTTATTTAGATTAGTGATGATTTGTGGGTGCAATGGTTTACTGGCCGACCTATTTTAGGTCGATGATATTTTATGGTTTTATGGATTTTTGTGCCTTTATGGTTAACGCAATCTTGGGTCTTGATGGGATATTATGGATTATGGTATGAGGTCTTGGCGAGCTAACGAAATTGTTATGGTTATAAGGTGATGTTTACATAATGATTGTGGTTTGTGGTATAGAATGATTTTTTGATCGACCTGTTTTACGTCGAGTGAATGGCTTATGGTGTTTTGAATTTTTAAAAGCATATGATTGTATTTTCTTATATTATTGTGCTCAGTTATAACCTGAGGCCGTGGAGGGAAGGCTTTATGGTTTTAAGTCGTCAAGTATGAATTCTGGGGACTCAACTTGGGGACTCACAGGTATGTCTTCTTGAAGGATGAGTGAGATCAGCGGGCTGATCTTTTGGAGGTTGCAGTTTTATGTGGTAAAATCTTATGGGATGATTGATGTTATATCTCGGTATGCCGAACTAAGTTATTCTAAAGTATGGGTTGGTAAAGTGTCGAGATGATTTGTGCGTGTTGTGTGCTCTATTTGTTGATGATTGCTCTTTTAATATTCTATTTTACATGTCCTACCTGATTTCGTACTTCAATCGGCTAGAACATGGGGGACTAGCTGATACAGACCAAAATGTTCATACGTAATATTATTTGATATATAAGTTTATTTGTGGTAAGTGACCTCATTTCCAGGAGAGGGTGTTTCTCTGGGAGGTGAGCGAGCTGAATGGTTTCAGTTGAAGAATGAGCGAGCTAGTTTGTGGAGTAGCGACCTGGAGTATGAGGATGAGTTCTTATATAGAGTCGTGACCTCTTGTGGTTTGAGCTGTGTACTTGAGCTCGGTTATGGGCTTTGTGAATATCAAGCTTGCGGGCTTACTGTGAGTGGTTTATGAGGTTTCAGTGGACAGTATGGAAAGAATAATGGGCCCAGGCCTATTCTATTAATTTAATGAGAGGTTTATTGTTTATGGGAACTTAGCATATGGGAGGAATCCTAATTCTAAGTCAGTTGTGGTATTTATGGAATTATGGTAGGAGAAGGTAACCCTGGCTTGAGGAGGACTTCTCTTGTATCTATAAAAGGAGGTGCATACCTCTCATTATTTTCTAGTCGATATTTCTCTATCGCATTACTGTTTTATAGAGAAGTGTTGAGTGTTTTGATTTCGCTTATTAACTTAAGCGTCGGAGGGCCTTAACGGGCTCGAAATCCGGCCCGTCTGAGGCGCTGTTTTGCAGGACCAGCTATGTCGCTAGAAGGATCGTTGAAGGCTTGGCAGGTCGCTGTGACGTATTTGGAAGCAGTTTCATGTTGCTGATCTCTATTTTGAGGTTAGTACCCATATATTTGGTAACCCAACTTTTTGGACTTATCACTCTTTTACTCTCGTATTTCACTAGTCCAATTCTCGTTTAATAACTATCATGTAAATTATTTTGCATGACATTTTATTTATGGGATCATTCAAATTTTGTATTGTTTGTCATTTGGTTCAATCGTTATTGCATGAATTAGTATGGATGACCATTTTATTATCGAGCTCTATCATTTTTATAACGAAGTAGTTTGAAATTCACATTAATTTACTTGAGTTGAAACTTCTAACTACATAACAGCTTGAGTCGAATTTCGCACTACAGAACATTGATTTTTCTTCAATGTGGAGCAGAAAATGATATGATTTATAATTAGTAATTGGTTTACGTACCTATGGTAAACACTAAGTGAAATCTAGTTTAGCTTAGTATGAAACTATGCCATGTTTGAAATTCTTATATGCCTTACTTGAAATTCTATACTATAAGTTTGTTTTTTTATATTTATTTTTAATGAAAGTTTTATTTCTTTGGTCCTTTTATATGTTTATTTGGCTATGGGGCTATTTATTTAATATGCGGTTACAGAGGGGAGAAACTGGTCGGTGTAGTGGAAACAGGGTTCAACTTTGACACGCTTTTGGTATAGATTTCATCTCATTGGAAGAAAATTGATAGATTTAAATTGATGATGAATTATCAATTCTTGAATTTCTGAGATGTGTGTTAGCTAACGAGTCCGATTTCAAAAGCATGGTTAGTCTAGCAATGTCATTTGGATTGGTACGTGTTAGGGTTGACATTTCAAATAATGATGAAGTGTATGATAACATAGAGCCCATAGAATCGTCTAACGGTAGTGATGGGCTAGTTGAAGAAGATCTATTCCCTAGTTTTTGTCACAGCCATACGAAGACGTTAACTACGGGTTCAGATTGAGAGGTAACGATGACCAGGCAAAAGTACGAGGGTAGTGCGAAAGCATTTAGAATTGCACTTCGCAAGACTACAATTGGTAGTAGACTTGAATTTAAATTTGTGAAGAACACTTAAAATTATAGTTGGTATGTGCACGTAAACACAGAGCGTACCACTCTTTTTTTCTACGTGAGAAAAATTAACAATACCCACACATGTGAATCATGGTTTCGATCTTTAAAATAGAATCGTGTTAGTGCGGAGTTGGTGTCAATCTTGATTTTAGAATATGTGGGAGAAAATTAAAATATGAGACCCATCAATGTTGTGAATTAGTTTTCCAGAAAATACGAATTATCTATTTTATACAAAATAATCTTCTGCAGTGTGGATAAGGCCCGAAATATTTCCTTTAGTGATATTTTCCTTTATACGTCGATTGTGTTTTGAAATCTAATCCCCATTCGTACATCATGTTAGAGGCAAAGGGGGGTTCACAACATTTCAAAAGGTTGTTTGTTTCATTTGCGTACATTAAAGGGTTCAGTTGTTGTAGGTCGTTGTTGTTCCTTGATGGAATATTTTTAAAAGGAAAGTTCAAGGAGTATCTTCTATGTGCAAATGCAAATGATGGAGATAATGGTTTAACCCATTACCTGACTCTAATTTTATATATTTGTCCTTTTTTATTATTTATTATTATCTTAATGTTTAACTATTATGCAATTTCAAAGGAAAATATATATTGTTATTTATAGTCATTATGTTGGTAGATACTAGAAACATACTATTGGTATTTTGGTATGAAATTCACCACATATCCATGTGACGTTAGATATTGGATTGGGTGTGCTATTTCATCTCAGGCTAATTTATTCCCACATACTCATTTTATTTATACGCCTAATTACCCAATGTAGTGTGTAATTATGTCCTGTTGTGCAGAACTAATGTGAAATCTTATTATACTCGAGTTGAAATTACATGATACTTAGAAGTGAATTCGTTCAATTCGGTTGTCTAAGTCTGACACGAGAATGAAACTCGGTTCATGTCTCTATACTAAACATATTTAGAGTGAAGTTATTCCATCCATGAATTCTTTCCATACTCCTGTAACATTATATATGGGAATTGGTGCAGAATTTCTTCGGCGATCAAGACCAGAGACCACCTCAGAATTTTTAAAGGGGGCAAAAAATTTCGAGACAATATAATAACCACCCCCAAGCAGAAGACTCGTCTCCATCGCTCGAGGATATGGTGAAATCCATGGCATCGAACACCTTGAAGCTTCAACAAAAGATGGACGAATACCAGCACAACAATCGATCCAGTATAAAGAATCTAGAAACTCAAGTGAGTCAAATGGTGGACGCGAGGAGGTGGCCGATTTCCTTCTAAACCTGAAGAAGATCCAAAGAATTTGAGTGCCATTATGCTACGGAATGGTAAGAAACTAGAAGTCCCAGAGAATCAAGCACTTGAATCGGAAGATAGAAACGAGAAAGAGAAATGAGAAACGGAGCAGACACACGATGATAATAGTCTGCCTAAACCTACAAATGATGTCCATAATTTCGTTCGTTTTTCCTACCAGAGCCGAGCCATTGCCATTTCCATCACGGATTAAGAACCAAGTGAGGGAGGACATGGAGAAGCATGTGCGAGATGTTTTCAAGAAGGTGGAGATCGATATTCCCCTTATCGATGTGATAAAGAAAATTCCTTGTTATGCCAAATTCCTCAAGGATCTTTGCACCCATAAGAGAAGGTTGAAGGGAGATGAAAAAATTCTAATCTGAGAAAATGTGTCAGCCGTGTTTCAAAAGAGTTTACCACAGAAAAGAAATGATCCAGGTATGTTCTTTATTCCATGCACAATCGGTAAGTTGAGAGACGAGTGGGCCATGTTAGATTTGGGTGCTTCGATCAATGTTATGTTGCGTCCTATTTTTGATTGCTTGAATATGGGCCCTTTGAAAACTGGGGTAGTAATCCAACTCACCGACCGTAGCACCACGTACCCCGATGGTGTCATCGAAGATGTTCTTGTAAAAGTTAATGAACTAATCTTTCTCGCTGACTTTTATGTGCTAAGTATGAATGACACCACCTCAAAATCACCACCTATCTTGTTAGGGCGACCTTTCTTGAATACTGCTCAGACTAAAATTGATGTTCCTCGAGGCACTCTCATGATGGAGTTCAACAGTCACATTATTTAATTTAATATTTTGACGCTATGAATTTCCTGATTATGATAACTCTGTATATGCACTGGATTGTTTTGACTCTTTAGCACATGAATTTATAGAGGTACACAATAGAGACTTGCTCGAGATGACTATCACATTAAGTTTGTGGGAAAACTCTCTGTTATTTGGTCACCCGATAACAGAGCCAAGCTGGAAGAATGAGGTACATGAGAAGATCTTGGCCTTGCAAGTACTCAAGCTGGAACCTAGTAGATATGCAGTTAACTTTATTAACTTTGTTAAACTTCCTGTATCACACCAAAAGGTTATTCCAACTACTATACAAGCGCCAGATCTCGAACTTAAGTCCGTATCGGAATACTTAAAATACGTCTTTTTAGGAGAGAATGATACGTTGCCAGTGATTGTATCATCATGGTTAGACACTTTTCAGGAGCCATCCTTATTACGAGTATTGAAAGACAACAAACAAGTAATTTGGTGGACGATAGCGGACTTGCAAGGAATAAGTCCATCCTTATGCATGCACCGCATCTTGCTCGAGGAGGGTGTCGGACCATTCAGGGAGCCTCAACGATGGCTGAATCCACCCATGATGGAGGTGGTAAAAAAGGAAATCCTCCAGTTGCTGGAATTGGGGGTGATCAATCCAATTTCGGATAGCCGATGGGTAAGCCCGAATCAAGTTGTTCCTAAGAAATCAGGGGTAACCATTGTTCAAAATCAAGATGGCGACTTGGTGCCCACCCGAGTGAAAACTGGATGGAGAGTTTGTATCGACTACCGTAAGCTGAATGCCATGACTCGTAAAGATCACTTTCCTTTGCCATTTATTGATCAGATGCTCGAGAGGTTGGCAGGTCACTCTTTCTATTGTTTCTTGGATGGTTTCTCGGGGTATTTTCAAATCCCTATAGCTCCCAAGGACCAAGAGAAGACGACCCTCACGTGCCCGTTTGGCACAATCGCTTATCGTCATATGCCATTTTGACTATGAAATGCACCGGCCACATTCCAGAGATGTATGGTAAGTATTTTTCTAGAATATGTTGGTGACATCATAGAAGTTTTTATGGATGATTTCAGCGTTTATGGCAGTTCATTTGAGGTATGTCTGGAAAATATTTCTTTAATTTTTGAATGATGTGTTGAAACCAACCTTGTAATAAATTGGGAAACATGTCATTTATGGTGGAACAATGTATAGTTTTAGGACACATTGTCTCGTTGAAAGGAATTGAAGTCGATAAATCTAAGATTGATATTATAACTGTGTTTCTTTACCCCGCAAATGTGCGGGAAGTTCATTTTTTTCTTGGCTATGCAGGGTTTTATCGATGATTCATCAAGGATTTCTCGAATAACATCCCCGTTATGTAGGCTCTTACAAAAGGATGTGAAGTTCAGCCTCGATGATGATTGCAAGATGGCATTTGACATATTAAAGAATCATTTGACCACTTTGAGTCGAACTTTTGTTTTCCTTTCAAAATTAAAATCCAGTTAAACAAATACGCATCTACATTTTAAAGGGGTTTAGTTCGCCCACAAGAGAACGGGGTCACCGTAGACTGGTAAGTTAACTCGAGTCGAATCTCTCGAGGAATGGAAATCGGAGTCAATGAGGTTTATTATAATAATAACACAATTTCTAATTCTAAAACACGCAATCAAGTGGGGGTTTTTAAATTGACTTATCCTTAATAAACTCAAACTCTTATTGCTTCGAGGGTGTCAACCTCTCGACAAGTAGTAACAAAACTAATTTGATGAACTTGATTAAGAATTATCCAACATCAAAAGGAAGATTCGGAACACGCTCAACTCTTATCTTTCATAATCAATAACTAACTATAATTCAAATCACTTTGCCTACCACAGAACACTAAACGATTCATTCACTATATTACTACGAGATCATTACCCGATGCTAATTATGCTCAACATTCAACCAAGATTCGAAACAATTGGAATAACTAAAACGCAGCAACTTATGCGACTAAATTAATCATAACTTCATCCACAATTAAATATCCAAACATGAACAACTAAAATACGATGGTAACAAATTCGAATAACCAATAGTTCAGTAATTTATCAACACAATCTCATCCAAGATGTTCACCAAATGATTCATAATAATGATCAAATCAAACTAATTATGATCACTACAAGAAAAATGAGTTTAGGAGTTACTAATCATCGAAACTACTTCCAACGAACATTGATGATGAACTAACCCACTCCAAAAGTTGCGTTAGAATCTCAAAGCTTGTCATGAACCTTGGAATCCAGCGACGAACGATGGCTGCGAATAATCGAACCGTGCTATGGTGCCGTAAAGGATTTATGCTAGAGGTATAAGAGATGTATCAAATCTCTCTACCTTTGAGGTATTTGGTGGCTTCGCTAGCCTCTCCTACGTCCCCTCTCCTCAGAAGTATTAAACCCTACCCCCTTCTTCAGTTTTTAAAGACTCCAAGCCGTTTCGTAACTGAAGATTTCCAAAAATTCTGCATGCGTAACGTACATGTCCGATCGGACGAAAGCTTCTGTCCACGGATTCGATCGGTGCGCCAGTTTGTCCGGTCGGTGTGTGCTTCAACCGTCAATCCGATCGGAGATACACATTATCCGATCGGATAAGTGTCCTTTGGGCTACTCTTGATCGTTGCTTCTTTTATCTTTGTCCTTTGGGTCTACCTAGCGCTCTAGCTGTATGAGAAAATAGGGGATTTCTCTCATTAGGACAAATTGTTGATCAACAAGTCGGAAAGTTAAGCAAGAAGGCAAAGAATGCAAAACAATGCAATTTAACCTAATCTTAACTCAAAAAAGAGAATGAAAAGACTCAAACATGACTCGATTATGTACAGACTCATAACAAATACGTACGAATCACACTTCTCCAATAATCTAACCTCCAAAGTGGGACATACCATTCAAAATCATGTGTGACGCTAGTGATTATACTGTGGGAGTTGTGTTGTGACAAATAATTGATAAGGTGTCTCATGTGATTTACTATTCTTCGAGAACTTTGAATCCCGCCCAAAAAAATTATACAACTACTGAAAAAGAGCTCCTAGTCGTTTTTGCTCTAGAGAAATTTTGCTCATATATCATGGGCACCAAAGTGGTGGTATTTACTGATCATGCAGCTCTTCGACATCTCCTTAGAAGCAGGAGATGAAACCAAGACTCATACGATGGATATTGTTGCTCCAAGAGTTTGACTTGGAAATCAAAGAGAAGAAGGGTGACAAGAATGCCTTTGTAGACCATCTAAGTCGATTAACGCATGTGGAGGACAAATTAAAACTCAACGAGAGCTTTCCAGAAGAGCAGCTGCTGGCAGTTGAAAGTTCCCAACAAAGCTTTCTGTTATCGGGTCACCCGATAACAACAACCTCGGAGCCCTAGTATGCTGATTTGGTGAATTTTCTAGTCGCTCATATATTTCCAACAGAGATGGTTAAAGAGAGGAGAGACAAACTAAAAAGTGATGCCAAATACTACGTGTGGGATGATCCTTATCTCTAGAAGCATTGTGTCGATCAAGTAATTCGAAGATGCGTTCCAAATTCTGAGTTCTATTCGATTCTATCATTTTGTCATGCTCACGCCTGCGGGGGACACTTTCGATCGAAGAGAACAGCCCATAAGGTGCTCAATAGTGGTTTCTACTGGCCAAGTCTTTATCGAGATGCGCATTATTTTTATAAGTCGTGTGATAATTGTCAAAGAACGGGAAACATTTCGAAACAAAATCAAATGCCCCAAAATCCTATAATAATTTATGAAATTTCCAACGTATGGGGTATTGATTTCATGGGCCCCTTTCCTCTTTCTTTCAAGAACCACTTCATATTGCTCGCAGTTGATTACGTCTCTAAATGGGTAGACGCGAAGGACACTCTGACTAACGACTCGAAGGTGGTTGCACGTTTTAATTAAATCTCGAATCTTCTCGAGATTTGGAATTCCTCAGGCAATGATAAGCGATCGTGGAACTCATTTTTGTAACAAGACAGTGGAAGATTTACTACGAAAATATGGTGTCATCTATATGCTTTTTACATCGTATCATCCATAGACGAGTGGTCAGGCCGAGACCTCAAATCAAGAAATCAAATCTATCTTGGAGAAGACTATCAACGCAACCGAAAGGATTGGAGCATCAAACTAAAATTAGCACTTTGGGCATATAGGATAACTTATAAGATACCAATTGGGATGTATCCATACCGACTCATTTTTAAGAAGCCATGCCACTTGCCGATGGAACTCCAGCATAAGGCATTTTAGGCGGTGCAGCAGTGCAACTATGATTATGATGAAGCTGGGTTACATCGAAAGTTACAACTGTGAGAACTAGAAGAGATTAGGAAATGAAGCGTTTGAAAATTCCTTGATTTACAAAGAAAAGACGAAGGCTTTCCATGACCTGAAAATCTCAAGAAAACATTTTGTAGAGGGCGAGAAAGTGCTACTTTTTCATTCTCGCCTTAAGTTGTTTCTAGGGAAGTTACGTTCCCGATGGGTTGGGCCGTTTGTCATCACTCATGTATTCTCTCATGGAGAAGTGAAGATTTATAGCCCTAAGACGAGCAAAACGTTCAAGGTGAATGGAAATAACCTCAAGCCATATTACGAAGGGTTTAACACAGTTAACAAAGAACGGATGGAGTTGAAAGCGCCACCTTGAACTTAAACAAGGGCATAATAAGCCGAGCCAACGACTTTAAAAAAAGGCATTTGTTGGGGTGCAACCTAATGTTTACATTATTTACGTATTTTCAATTTTATTTTATTTTTTTATTTTATTTTTTTCTTCTTTCTACTTCACAGTTTACATACTACAACATCAGGTTTGGAAACAGGAGCTAGCTAGACTTCTTCACTTTGAAGGGGGAGAAAGATTTGGTTGAAAAACTTAGATGATTGGGCTTATTTTGTGAAGAAAGATCATCATGGTTTTCCAGAACCGGGACCTTCTCGCCATTTACTCGGGTGATTTGTATCCTTACTCTTCCCTCATATTGAGTATTTATTTGATTACAATTGTTTTATAATTGCTTGAGGACAAGCTAAAGTTTGAGTTTGGGGGGGAGTTAATGGTCTATGATGTGTGTGGTGTTGAATTTTTTTCTCATGAGTTTGTTAATGGTCTGTGACAATGCGTCATGAGTTTCCTGATGATGAATGATGTTTAGTTTGTAAACTTTAGGAGTATTTAAAAAATAAAAAAAATGAAAAAAATAAAGAGAGGAGGGTAGCATGTTGTTATTAGTTGACCCGATAACACACTAGTAAGTGGCATTTGTGATGATGATTCGAGAGTTGGTTTATAATATTAATAGTACTTGCATTGCTTGCGTGAATTGTGTTTCGGTTAAAGTCTTTAAGCACAACTAGTGCTTAACTCGTGCGATGCACAGGGCAAATTAAAATGGATGGTGTAATCCATTCAATGTAAGTGTAATATTACTAATTTATTAATGTAACATAATAACTTAGAATACTCAAGTCACGATTATTGGTCAAATAAGCAAACTTCAAACAAAGGGCGCGGATATACGCACCCCGTTTATTTATTAGTTCACCCCACTAAAAAATATTATCACAAAAATGTCAATATTACCCTTAAACCCTACACCCCCAAATACTTCATCTCTTTTAACTCTCCACCACCACTCCAGCTGTTGTCCATCACCGTCGCCACCGCCATAGCCGCCGGCTATTGAAGAATATAAAAAAATCATGCGCACAGAAATACGTTGTCGCCGCCGCCATGGTAGCCATGCCATTGAAGAAAAAAAAGAGAAATAATGCCTTGAAAAAATGTCGTTCAAATTCGAATATAAAATATATTAAAAAATCAATTCGAATACAAAACACATGTTTAAAAAATTGATATGTACATAAAACATATGTTCAAAAAACTGATATGAACGCCCCTTTTAGGCTAAAAATGGGTTGTTCAAATTTTTTTTCGAACAACGTTGTATTGTTCGATTAAAAATCTCGAACATATGAGTTCTATTCGAGAAACCAGAGACAAATACCCCTATTTTGCATCTATTTATTACCCTTTGCCGCCCAAATCCGTCACTTACCTTTCACCACCCATCACCGTTTTCTCTTCCTGTTCGACGGTGGCGGTGACGGTGTGATGGGCTACGCTAATGGAAAAGTTGGAGTGGTGGTGAAGGGTTGGAGAAAATGATGTATTTGGGTGTTATGGGAGGGGGGTGGGGTGTAATTTTGACATTTTTGTTGTTTTTTTCTAATTGGGATGAACTCATAAATAGATGGGGTAAAATATATCAAATGTAAACAACTCCACATTTATATATTATGAAACAACTTTTTTGTAGACTACATTATAAGTCTAATTATAATTTAACTTGTTATCATCACATGCTAATAGTTTCAAGCGTTCCCTTTAGTTAGTCATGAAACAACAATCATATTAGTCACTTTATTACAAATTACTGCGTGCATCTCCTTGTTTAGTCTTTGTATTCAAAGACAAAGTGAAGATCTTATAAATAACTTTAGACTTTTTTAATTATCGGTACCAGTTGTACTTGTCAACAAGTACCCCAAAATTTATCATTAGTTATAATTTAATCACATCAGTCTATTTGAGTACAACTGAATAATCTAGTTGTACTTTAGTCACAATTTGTTGTATTTTTTTTATTTTAGAAATAATTTATATCAACACAATTATACAATTACCAAATCAACCTTTAACCAATAAAAATATAATAATTATAATATAAATTTGAATAAAATTATAAAGTCAACTAAATAAATACAAAAACTTGTATTTAAATTATAAATATATATTAATTAAATTAAAACTAAAAAAGTCACAAAAACCATATATATTATAAATAATATAAAATATATCCTGAAATCTTTTAAAATTGGATTAAAATATTAGGAGTTCTAAATAATTATTTAATAATAAAAAAGATATAGAAATATATAAAGTAACAAGTAAATTATAAAAAATATGAAATTTTTTAAATATATATAAGAAATATATTTTATATACAAATATTTATTAAATCATTTTAAAAAAAATCACAAATAAATAATATAAAGTAATTCTTATGTGACAATAATTTTATAGAATAAATTAAAAATAATTTAAATCCTGAATAATCATTTACTAAATCCCAAAAGTGACAAAATACACACTTAAAATGCTATAAATAATAAAATAAATCAAAAACTATGAATTCAATTAAATAAATATGACATATGTGATTTAATTCTAAATGATTCTTAATAGTTTCTAAAATAAAATAAAATAAAAATAAAAATAATATAATGTAATATAATATGATATAATATAATAAATATGATAATATTTTGAAATTAGATAGAAATATAATAAGATTATAAATATTTATTTTAAAGACATTGAAAGAATAAATTGGTGATAGTTATAAAGTAAATTAAATAAATATATAAAAAATAATTTTAAATATTTTTTTTATCTATTGGAAGATCAAGAAGTTATAAATAATAAAATAAATCTTAAGTATTTTAAAACAAAAAGTAATATACTTAATTAAAGTTATATTAAAAAATCATCTCCTAAATCTAGAAACTAAAAAATATGTAAATATTACATAAATATATAAAATACTACAAAAATGAACAAAGAAATACCAAATATGAGGCATCGTATTAAAATTTTAATTAAGGGCTTTTGTATTCTATTTTACTATAGTTAATATTTTTGAAATCTGACCAATATTTGACTCGGGTTAGCCACTGAGTAATCGAGTTAAACATCAAGTCATCGAGTCAGTTGATGAACCCGATAAATAATTAGAATATATATATATATATATATATATATATATATATATATATATATATATATATATATATATTATAAGTTATACGAAAGTAATTATAAAAACAAGAGTAATAAATCATTTATGTGTGGATTTCTAATGATAAATACATAAAGTCATAGTAATTAGTAAAAAACTATTAATATACAAAAATATTCATAAATAATTTTTTAGTTAAGAATTTCAAAATAATATATTCAATTTTTTATATTATGCGATTCGATAATCATTTTTCTTTTTGTTCTGTCCACGTATAATATTGATTTCAAACTTTAATCAAATAATTGTATAAAGTTATTTACCTTCCACTTATGCTCATAATACAATTTTTAGTTTTTTTTTAGGAAAATGAAAAAAAGAAAAGAAAAGAAAAAAATTGTCAATGTCAAGTTTGTGACATGTTTTGGGTCATCCAGGTTTTAGCCGAATTACATATAGAAAACAATCAAGATATGACTCTATTAGGTTTGTCTTTGTATCGCCTGGTCTGGTCAAAAATAAAATTATGAAAGAAAATATAAGTTCTTCTTACCAATTATATATCGCCTGACAAGGTTCAAATGAGAGCACTACTGGTGTATATCACTGAAATATTAATAAAACACTGTGATTGTATAATAAAAGCAATACTGGTATATAATAAAAACACTAGTTCGCAGGTTCGCATATAAGGACATGGTTCCCAGTCTATAAGCGTTTACTTCTTATCTGGGGTCTGGCATCTTACGGAGAGCTTCCTCGTCGCTTTCACTGACATTGTCATTGACATCCTCCGGTTTCCCATTGTCCCCCACACTGAGGATAAACGTGTCTGGTCTACCTCCCCTTCTGGGGATATCTCGGCCAAAATTGCATACGAACACCTCCGTCAGAAGTTTCTCAAGGTTCGGTGAGGAAGTTGGATTTGGTCTTCTCATATTCCGGCTCGGCTCTCTATCACTTTTTGGAAGGCGATCTTCAACCGGCTTGGTGTCTTTGACGTGATTCACAGGCGAGGGTTCATTGGTCCTTCATTCTGTTTCTTTTGCTTTGCTAACTCCGAGACGGTTGACCATATACTTAGGGACTGCCATTTGTGCGTCATATTTGGGGCTGGATTGAGGATGCTTTCGACATCCAGCTCCCCCTTTCAGGTGGTTTTAATCATTTTTGTGTTTTTGCTATTGACTGTTGTTTTAGTGTGCAGGTACTCCTCCTTTGGAAAGCGGCTTTCATTTCGATGATCTGGCACCTACGGTGCAATTTCGTCTACAATGGAGTTTGTCCTTCCACCACAACGGCTCTTATTCTTATCCGTTCGCTTATTTTGGAGTCTTCTGCCCTTGATCATGGCACGATGGAAAATACTATTTCGGACCTGATTTGTTTGCGCAAATTGGGTGTGCATGGTAGGCCCACTCCTCCGCCCACCCTTACCCCTGTGTCCTGGCTGCCCCCCTCACCTAGCTGGATTAAGGTGAACACGGATGGAAGTGCTTTGGGCTGCCCTGGAGATTACGTCGCGGCAGGCATTTTCCGCACATGTCGGGGCTTTGTAAAAGGCGGATTTTCGAGATCGCTTGGCCAGGGTTTTTCCTTCAAGGCAGAGTTAGAGGCCGCAATTATTACGGTCGAGGAGGCTGATCTGAGAGGTTGGAGACGGATTTGGCTGGAATCTTACTCGACTTATGTGGTGGAGCTCTTTGTGAAGCGTAGCCTGGATGTCCCATGGCGCTTCCTGGCTCGTTGGCGTCGAGTTCTCTTTATCACTACCTCGATCGAGTTCATGGTTTCGCATGTTTATCGAGAAGGCAATCGCACTGCTGATACGCTCTCCAAGTCCGATTCTCCCCATTACGGTTGGTTCACTTCGCCTCCGACGTTCCTCCTAGATCTTGTGAACGATGATATTTTGGGTAAAACGGTGTACCGTTCATCAAGATCTTGACATCAGCCCCTCGGATGGCAGTTTAATCTCGGTTCAGCAGCGAACCTTGGTATTGCTACTTTTTGGATCACGACCAGTTTGTTGTTTCTTATTTTTACACTTAACCGGCTTGTGGCTCTCAGCATTTTATACTGCTTTGTTTTATTCCCAATACTACTGGCCTGGGAGGGTACTCTTTCCTCTACGAGGGTTTCACCCACAAGGGTGGGTTTACCTCGAGAGGTTTTAATGAGGCTTGAACATAGGCCTTTAGTCAGGGAATGGACGTCGTGATCTTATTTGTATGAACAATTTTCTTCTTTTAATATATTTTCACACTTTACTATATATCGTTAGGTTGTGCCGAGTCAAATCTGCTCCGTTTTCTTTCGTTGTTATA
>BMAC01000292.1:95975-138813 GCA_014905375.1 Phtheirospermum japonicum | reverse complement strand
CCCACTATCTCAATTTGTCCTACTTGAGGTTGTGGTTGATTCATTTCATCCCTAGGTTGGCCACGTGCATCCCTCTGCTGGATGAGTTCTTGAATTTGTTGTGATTGTCGTTCCACCAGCTTAGCCAGACGGTTAATAACAGCATCGCGATCATCACGAGGATTTGATGTCTCTTCAGCTTCCCTCCTACTTCCTCCACTACTATTGCCACCTCTCGTCCTCATCATAGTTATAGTATCAAATCAACACAAGCCTAATCCACATGAGCCTATAATAAATAAATTAACTTAACTAACTAGATTGTCGTGTTCCATAAGCTTTTGAGTTTCATTGTACATGGACAGTCTACAGGACACAAATCTGGGCTCTGATACCATTCTGTCACACCCACCCCTCAGACGTAAGAAAGAAAGACTTATTGATTCTGAGTGTGAAAACTTACTTACTTGAAAACGTAAATATTTTTTTTTAAAGGAATAAAACGTTATCGCTTATGGCTTAAACAAAAGTTATTTATTTATATAGAGATAAAGAGTTATAAAACATTCCTCGAGAGACTAACAAAGAAGAATTACGAGGTAATTGTTTATGACGAGAATTGTCTGTTTCAGTTCTTAATCAAGTTATTTGTGTAGGAAACGAAGTCCGCATTTGGTGTTGCTGAATCAAAGGGGTTTTCGTTTGAAAGGTTTGGGTATGTGGAATTTTGTTTTTTTTTCTTTGTTTTGTTTTTTCTTTTGGGTGAATTTTCAGTGTTTACGCAGTTCATATTTAATTAGCACTTTTTCTTTAATCAGTTGGTATGAGTTGAATTAATCCTTTTAAGAAAATGATTTGTTGATGTATTACTGTATTCTCAATATGATATATATCATTTTTCTATGTATTGCTCTTTTTTTTTCCACATGTAATCCTGGAGTGGACAATCCCATAGGTTGCTACCATGCGGCAATACATGTAACATTTATTAATAAAAACGTGTCCTTTTAACCATGATATAATCCATAGTTATAATCACCTAATGTCTGCTTTCAACATTGCTATGAAACTGAAATCAACTTGTTATGCATCTCAGATTGTTTGGTAATGGAAAAAATGTAAAGTAGCTCATTATGGATGTTGAGTTTACGAATGAGCTGGTTACGTTTTTCTGACACCTACTGTTATTTAAGTCAACTCATTTTGTTTGCGTGCTCATTATATGTGCAGGAATTGATTGTTATTGATGATCTCTTGTCAGCTTTGGTTGGGATCGAAGGACGGTATATTTCAATACGAAGAGTCCACGGGAAGGATGATAGTGCGAACTTCCAAGTCGACGCGTATATGGATTTGGCACTTCAGGTAAGATATCTCATTCATTGCTTGTTTTCAGTCTAGATCGGATGAATGGCTATCACTTTCCAAATGGGCATTTTATCATTTGTTGGTCCGGAAAATTCTGTTAACCTATTTTATTATTCAACTCATTTTCAGGAATCTGCTAAACGATTTTTTCCTCTGTGCGAGAGCTACTTACTAATTAATCAATTTTTTGAGTCAAGGTCCCACTTCAAAAGTGGTCTCGTCAATCACGCCTTTGCAGCTGCACTTAGAATACTGCTACTTGTAGGTTCCTCTCTCTCTCTGTTTTTAAAATTTCCCATCCTTTATACCTGCCAAGAAAAAGAAAGAATGATATATGTTTTCTCTACTTGGTTTGAATGTGGGCCTTGTTTAATACATTTTTTTCTCGAACAGATGTAGCTTAGTTTATTTCTCTCTTATAGTCCTCAGTTAGTGTGAAATATTATTACGGAAAGAGAAATAATATTCTAAGTAAATGAGCATTCTAGGATTACCAAGCCATGGTGGCTCAGCTTGAACATCAATTTCGTTTGGGAAAGCTTTCTGTTCAAGAATTATTGTTTTATTGCCAGGTTTGACTAATAAAACCTAACTTATTTGTGTTGTTGCACTTTAGTATCTATCTTATACCAACTTGTTTTCATCCATTTTTACATCCAATGACGGGGTCAATGAAAGCCTTATCTATATTGATAAAGAAAGCTTCAGCTTCTAATTTTATAGGCTCTGTTGTTCTTAACCTCTTGCAAAGCCAAGTATGTCACTTCAGCACCATAGTTTTTTTGAAAGTTTTAGTCAGATGAAATGATATAGATTTGTATCTTATCTTGACAATCATATTTGTGTAACAATTCCAGGCCAAGGCCATGGCAGGAGACCATGTAGTGAGGTCTTTGTTGGAAAAGATGTCGCAATCTGCAAACCAAGCATATCTTGGAATATTAGAGAGGTATTATTGAAGTTTCTATAGTAGTTTAATGATATCAGGGTGGCCATACCTATAATGATGGATGGAACTTTTAGTTTTAGCAAATAAAGAAATCAGCTTGTGATAGAAAACCAGGAAAAATGCACAAGGCTGCTTACTGGGCCAGTATATTTATATATTTTTTTTTAAATTCACATCACCTATTAAAAATCGCTTATGTTGATTGATTAACTTGTATTGGAAGTGTTTAGATTCTTAGAACTCAGATTGTAAAGGCCTTTTAAATTATCTCCTTCAGAGTACTGGCGTTTTAACTATACATGTATAATTTTGTGGAACAAACTCTTGGTAATATGTACATGTGTAATGAATTTGGAAAGTCAATCAAGCTTGGCATTATTGAGGATGCAACTAACAGAAACCGCCTGGCTAAACTTCTTTGTTTTGAGACGTAAGCAGATTTTCAAATATTATGTAAAATATGATGCAATTTAGAAATGACTTATTGTTAACTAATACTTTGTGGTGTATGTTTTTTGCAGCTCTAAATCAGATGGTAAGTTAACTTCACTGGATCAATACATCTCAAGAATGAAGTCTAGATAGAAAGACATCTTTTATATTACTGGAACAAACAAGGAACAATTGGAAAAATCTCCATTCCCCGAGAGACTAACAAAGAAGAATTACGAGGTAATTGTTCATCTGTGCATTATTCCACCTTTTCTTTTCTTTTTAAAATAAATAAAAAATAAATATATATCGTTACTGAACGCACATTTTGGCTTGCAGGTTATTTTCTTCACCGACCCAGTGGATGAGTATCTGATGCAATATGTGATGGATTATGAGGACATGAAATTCCAAAACGTATCCAAGGAGGGACTGAAGATCGGAAAGGACTCGAAAGAGAAAGAACTCAAGGAGGCTTTCAAAGAGTTGACCAAATGGTGAAAGGGTGCCCTTGCTAGCGAAAACGTCGATGATATCAAGATAAGCAACCGTTTGGCCGACACCCCATGTGTTGTGGTGATATCAAAATACGGGTGGAGTGCAAACATGGAAAGGATCATGCAGTCTCAGACTCTACCGGATGCTAACAAACAGGCTTACATGCGCGGCAAGAGGGTTCTTGAAATTAACCCAAGGCACCCCATCATCAAGGATCTTCGTGAGAGAGTCGTGCAGGACCCCGAGGTAATATTAGGTTTAATATCTATTACACGTCCTTCGACACTATTGAACTACCACTGGAATAAGAAACAGGTGTAGCACTGCAATTAGGATTTGGATTTATCAATTCGATATAAGTGACTTTTGTCAATATAGGGAAATATAAATGTAATTTTGCTACTCAATATTTCACTTGTATGATTGTATCATTAGGTCTAAATGCCTTATGAATTCAAGATTTTATTTTGCAAGTTGCAAATAATATGAAATAAGAAATCTTACAGGGATAAACCCGACCGTTCTGAAAACCATACAAAATTATCTTTTTTACGAAAGCAGAAAGGAAGAAGGAAGGAAGTTGAACTAATCTATTACTAGTATTCAAATTAAGAAAGTTAAGATGAAGCCCATTCGGCTCTTGCAGAGAAACAAGCCACTTTGGATGAAGCCCGCGATTGATGGGAGCGAGATGCTCAATCTCGAAAGCTACGACAGTGTTTTTCCAAGATGTAATGACCACTTGAAAAACCCTAATATGCGGGCCGAGGTGTCGAGGGACTCGGGTATCGTGATATGAATGGTTCGGCGTTGGTCGATATGTTTATGGACGTGGTTAGTTTTGTTTTGATATGTTTTAGTTTTAGTGTTTTCAAATGCTGATTTCTGATGATTCTGTATAACTTAATTCAGAATCTTAAATTATAGGATGATTCGACATTTTACATGAAAGTAAAATTACTTTTGCAACATGTTGAAAATTTTTAAGTACTAGCTATAAACTTCTGATTCTCGACTATTTTTCTCATCTACTATTATTAAATTCAATTATAAATTGTGTTTGTTAACTAATTCCAGAAAACTAATAGAGATTCTGTAGTGTGTGTCCTTGTAATTAAATGTTTTTTTGCTATGAATGTGTGGTAACTTGTTTACTATATATATATCCATCTTGCTGTTTTTCCAATTCAAAAATTATAGATATCGACTATTGTGCAGGAATTACTGTTGCTTATTCTGCTCCTGCAAGACATGGATGCTTGAAGGTGGTTGAGAACAATTACTGCATTTCTAGAAGAGGTATGTTATACCTGTTCTTGCTTGTATATGTGGGTTCCTCTTGAATGAACTTGAATGTCGAAGTTAGTGCCTGGCATATGTGTTGAGACTTGAGACTTTGTGTGTGGTGCTATTTCTGAAGTAATAGAGGATAACTGAATTCTTTTTGGACTACACTACAGCTAATCTGGAAAATGATCTCAATAAATGGTAGGTAACCTTCTACATATCGTTGTATTAATCTACAAACCTAAAGTAATCAACAGAAGTATACCTGACCATAAAATCTTGTAAGATGAAACTTGCCTGCATTAAAATTATGTTTGTTCTCAATGCTGTAGGAGTGATTTATTTCTTAATTAGATGTTGGGTTGTTAGGAAAATAATAGGATTTTCTGAAACAGCACACATTTGAAGCTTTATGTGAATGTGTGTGTGTGTGTTGAATTGATACAAGAGAAGACAATTAATAGATTAAGGGAGTGTCCATGTCTGTGTTATCTGTACTGATTCTACGTTTGAGACTGGCTGTAGATTTTGTGAATTTTGTCATTATTTTTTTTCCTTTTCTTTCTTTCAATTTGTTTATATATGGAAATTTTCACTTATTTTCTCTTGCTATTGGATTATAAGGAATGGGTTTTTATTTTTGTACAGTTGCTTAGTTAAGTTTTGGAAAAAAAAAATTTTTTGGTAATTCATTTTTGAAGCAGCACCTGCACAAGCATATATATATTTCAGTTGTTTTGTGTTTCTGATAATGTCATCTCATTGTCTTTTTCATTCCTAAAACCCTCCTCTGAAAACCACTTCATATATTTACATATATGCATAACATTCTATATTTATTTAGCACCTCTAACTAGGAATTATGAATCTGGCATGGACTTCTTCACGCTCAATTTTCATTTTCTCAATTTTGTTCTTTTTTTTTTTGTTTATTTTTTACTTTTATGAAGGTCCTTTCACTTGATCAGTTGTGATGCTCAATCTGTTATTGATGAAAATAATTGAAATTGCTGACATTTAATTTCTAGGTCTTGTTTTTCAATTTTTTATTTTTCCCATCCGAATCTATTACTTTTAGATAATATGAAGAGATTACTTGTTGACCTATTTTTTTTGCAACATTGTTCATCACAGCATAACATTTTCATGATTCTCTGCCCAATCTTTGCAGAATATTGTAAGCGGATAAACTTCTATCTTATTTAATTGCCTTGTGGTTATTATTTAATTTAACTCTACTGCAGGTAATTCAACTTCAGAAAGCATGTAGTCACCCGTACCTTTTCCCAAGTATTGAGCCCGAACCATATCAGGAGGGTGACCACCTGGTTCAGGTAGTCCGACTACTATTTCACTTTTTTCCCTGTACGTTGAAGCTGCTTTTATACCTCTATTTATTTATTTTTTGTTTTTTATTTTTTAATTTCATCAGGCTAGTGGTAAACTTTAAATTTTAGACCAGCTACTTCAGAAATTGCACAAATCAGGGCATCAGGCACTATTGTTTGCTCATATGACTCATACGCATGATATATTACAGGTCAGTCAGTTCTTATCTTTTATTTATTTTATATTAGCCTGTTAAGTCTTATATGATATGTGTATTTCATGAAAGACTTCTTAGAAATGAGGAGATTGAGCATTAAAAGTTTATAAATTGCATTTCAAGAACAAGAATTCTTTATTCATGGCTATCATTCATCACAAATTTGAAATTTTATTTTAAGTTATGGAGAGAAGAAATATGCCAAAATTTTAAGAAAAATGAGACATAATGATTGTCTCGTACTGATGATGACTATTGGGGCTGCTCCATATGTCGGTTCTGAGAGGAAATATTAGGGAATATTTGTGAGAAAATCGGGGCAAAAAGTTTTATAATTTTATTTATTTTTTTCACCTTTATTTTCTTCTGTTTCACCCTTTTCTTCGCTTTTTATTGCATCTCTTTCTAAGTGATTTGTTGAAAAAGTTTTGGAATTTAGTTTGATTGTTGTATGGACTGAAGTGTAATTTTTCTTGATTTATAGAGCTTGAAGGTGGTGGTGATTTTGCTAATTTTAGGTATGTACACCCTCCCACAATGTTGTTCATTTAATTGCTCAAATGTGACTTGTACTATCTTAATGCAGAATAATTTCTTGTGCAGCTCTAAGATCAGTGGAGCCTCATTTGAATCTGGAAAAGCTTTATGTTCTTGGAACTAATTGTGGTAACATTCATGCTTATCTCCGAAAATATAATATTTGTTAGTTATATTGTGGGCTACAGGCCATGGCATTTTTATGCATTTTTGTTTGGTTTAACTTACACAATATATTAACAGCAAAAGCTTGGTATATGTGTAATTTTCGGTTCCCTTTTTTCCTATTTATTTCCTATTATCCATTGATTTTTTTCCCTTCATTATTTCTGTTATTCCCTTGTGTTGTTTGTATTGATATATTATGGTAATTGTGTATTATTGTGATTAATGGCAAGTGTTGTTTGATCTTTGGATTATATAAATGAAATGTGTTTTGTGAATTAAATAGCTAATAAAATTATATGAGTGTGGAATGAAATTTGATGTATTTATTGGCACCTGCTTTCATTTAATTTTTTTTAAAATTTTTTTACTACTTTCTAGAACGGTTATTCAAAAACCCGTTCTGAAAAGTATACTTTCCAGAACGCCTGTTTTTAGAGGCGTTCTCGAAAGTATACTTTCCAGAATGTCTTAAAAAATGACGTTCTGGAAAGTATACTTTCCAGAACGCCTGTTTTTAGAGGCGTTCTCAAAAGTATACTTTCCAGAACGTCTTAAAAAAGGACGTTTTAGAAAGTTATTTTCCAGAACTGGCGAAACCTACAAAACTGACTTTCTAGAACGGCTGAAATTTTTTTAAGAATGTCTCTGAAAACCGTTCTTGAAAGTCTGACAATCAAGAACGCCTCAGCAGGGCGTTCTTGATTGTCAGACTTTCAAAAACAGCTCCATACAAAATGCCTCAACAGGGCGTTCTTGATCTGCAGAAACAGGCGTTTTTAAAAGCTGTTTCTGCACTAGTGTTAGATAATAAGCTCCAATATAGTAGAGTTCCTGAAGGAGAAAAAGTACTGTGTGCTTCATTTATGTTATGTGGTAGTGCAGGACACTGGTGGGATACGATGAAAAGTATTGAAAATGTCACTACCATGACTTGGGAGAGATTCAAGGAACTTTTTAGAAATAAATATATCACAGCTTATGCATGTGTAATGAAGATGAATGAGTTCATACAATTTAAGCAAGGAGGCATGACAGTCATATACTACATTCGTAAGTTCGAGCAATTATCAAGGTTCCCAGAGCATATGGCCAGCACTGAGGCATTGAAGATAGAACGACTCCTTGAAGGCCTAAGGTCAGAGATTTTTCGAGATGTGGGTATGGCTGGAACTCAAGGGGCAACGTATTCACTAGTTGGTGAAAGAGCATTGGTTGCAGAACAAGCTGAGCTGAAAATAAGGCATGTACAGGAGGTTCGGCGTCAAATCACATAAAGGCAGGGACAACGTTGGAATGAAGCTGAAAAGAAGAGTCCGCCTCAATTCCAAGGTCCAAGATATAAGTTTCAGCAACAACGGGGGAAAGAACAAGATGATCCAAGCAAACGTATGAGGATCGATCAGGGCAAAGCACAAGTAAAACTACCTACTTGTCCTAAATGTGGAAAGCAACACAATGGAGCTTGTCTTCGGGGTTCTAGAGTATGTTTTGCATGTGGACAGCCCGGACACATAGCTACTGTGTGCCCAAATAAACCAAAGCCCAATACCTAGGAAAGTGCACCAGCCAGGTTTTTTGCCATAAGTCATGATGATGCTGAAGTGAACCCGTCTGTTGTTATAGGAAATCTAGCTGTCTTTGGTGTTCCCACATTTGCATTGTTAGATTATGGAGATACACATTCATTTGCATCCACTGAGTATGTGAGGAGACTTGGTAGGGTACCATAGAAAACCGAGATAGGTTATAATGTGGTAATTCCCTCTGGAGATTCAAAACTGACCAAATAGGTTTTACGAGCATGTTGTATTCTTATTGAAGGACGAGAACTCTATGTTGATCTTGTTGTGTTAGACATGAGTGATTATGACATAATCTTGGGTATGGACTGGTTATCAAAGTATCATGCTACTATTGATTGCAAGAAAAAGGTTGTGATATTTGAACCACCTGGAGGAGAATCTTTTTCCTTTATTGGGGTTAGTAAGAAATTTAGATTTCCAATAATTTCGCCAATGAAAACACAATGATTATTAAATAATGGTTGTGACGGATATCTGGTAAGTGTTAGGAGTATTGAAAAACAATATTGTCTCAATATAAGCGAGGTGACAATCATTAAAGAGTACCCTGAAGTATTTCTCGACGATTTACCATGATTACCACCCGATCGTGAGATAGAGTTTGTAAATAGTTTACAGACTGGAACGGCTCCAATATCTAAACCACCATATACGATGGCACCAGCTGAGTTGAAAGAGTTGAAAATACAATTGCAAGAATTGATAGATAAAGGTTTCATTAAGCCCAGCTTTTCACCATGGGGTGCACCTATCTTGTTTGTTCGTAAGAAAGATGGTACGCTGAGAATGTGTATAGATTAATGAGACCTGAATAAAGTTACTATAAAGAACAAATACCCATTACCTAGGATTGATGATTTATTCGACCAACTTCAAGGTGCGACGGTATTTTCTAAGACTGACTTGCGTTCGGGTTATCATAAACTAAAGAATAAAGAAGAAGACATTCCTAAGACGGTGTTTAGTACATGATATGGGCACTATGAGTTTCTAGTAATGCCATTCGGCCTGGCAAATGCTCCAGCAGCATTCATGGATCTGATGAATAGGGTATTCAAAGAGTTTTTGGATAAATTTGTTATAGTGTTTATTGATGATATTCTTATATATTATAAAAATGAAGATGATCATGCTACACACTTGAGGAAAGAGCTAGAAGTATTAAAGGTGAAGCAACTTTATGCTAAATTCAAGAAATGTGAGTTTTGGTTGGATAAGGTGGTAAGTTTTTGGGACATGTTATATCTGGGGTAGGAATATCAGTCTACCCAAGCAAAGTAGAAGCAGTTAACAATTGGCCTCGACCTACAAACCCTTCAAAAGTACGGAGTTTTCTTGGTTTAGCAGGATTTTATCGTAGATTCGTCAAAGGGCTTTCGTTAATTGCTTCACCATTAACACTATTAACTAGAAAGAGTGTGGCTTTTAAGTGGACAGAAGCATGCGAACAAAGCTTTCAAG
Organism: Phtheirospermum japonicum; assembly: GCA_014905375.1. NCBI lineage: Eukaryota > Viridiplantae > Streptophyta > Magnoliopsida > Lamiales > Orobanchaceae > Phtheirospermum > Phtheirospermum japonicum. Next base: position 129,005 of record BMAC01000292.1, on the reverse strand, counting down.
AACTGAAAATGAGATTAACATTGGTACCTATTCTATCAATCCCATTTGGTACAGGAGGTTTTGTAGTCTACAGTGATGCGTCTAAGAATGGTTTGGGTTGTGTGTTGATGCACAATGGTAGGGTAATAGCATATGCACTAGGAAATTGAAGTATTATGAAAAGAACTACCCTACACATGATTTGGAGCTTGAAATAGTAGTTTTTGCGCTTAATATTTGGAGACATTACCTATATGGAGAACATTGTGAGGTTTACACCGATCACAAGAGTTTGAAATATCTTTTCACGCAAAAGAATCTCAATATGAGACAGCGAAGGTGGTTGGAACTTGTGAAGGATTACGATTGCGTGATCAACTACCATCCAGGCAAGGCCAATGTTGTAGCTGATGCATTAAGCAGAAAGTCAATCCAACAAAATGCAGTAAATATGTCAATTCAAAAGCGAGAGTTGCTTAGATTATATAAGATGAATGTAGAAGTGATTCAACAAGGATTAATGGAGGCAAAACTAACAGCTTTGACTCTTCGACCTACACTAATCGATAGAATCCAACAGGAACAACATGATGATGAATATTTAGTCAAAGTCAAGAAGGAAGTTGCTCCAGGGACACATATGACTTACAACTATCCAAAGATGGCGCACTTCAGTTCAAAGGCCGATTATGTGTATCAAAGACGGGGAGTGTTCGTGAATATCTCATGGCAAAAGCTCATTCAAAGTCGTATTCTGTACATCCAGGATCTACTAAAATGTATAAAGATTTGAAGATGCATTAATGGTGGCCAGGTATGAAAAGAGATATCGCCTAATATGTAGAGCAGTGCTTGACGTGCTAGCAGATAAAAGCAGAACATCAACTGCAACCTTTGTTTATACCAGAATGGAAATGGGAAAATATCACTATGGATTTTGTGACAGGATTACCAAGGACGGTTAAAGGCCACGATGCTATATGGGTTACTGTAGATCGATTAATTAAATATGCTCATTTTCTATCTATTTGCTCTACCTATTCAATGGATCGTTATGCTCAGATTTACATACAGGAGATAGTCAAACTTCACGGAGTACCATTATCCATTGTTTCAGATAGAGATTCAAGATTTTTATCCGCTTTCTGGAAAAGTTTGCACAAGGCGTTGGGGACCAAGTTATCGTTCAATACCGCATATCATCCTCAAACTGATGGACAATCAGAACGAACAATACAAATATTAGAAGATATGCTTAGGGCTTGCGTTTTGGATTCTCAAGGACAATGGAGAAAGTTTTTGCCACTAATAGAGTTTTCTTACAATAATAGTCATCAGTCTACTATAGGGATGGCGCCTTATGAAGCATTATACGGTCGAAAATATTGATCTCCAGTACATTGGGACGAAGTCATTGAGAGAAAACTTTTAGGTCCAGACATGATCCGAGAAATGGCAGAAACGGTTTCACTGATACGAGAAAGAATGAAAACTGCCCAGAGTCGACAGAAGAGCTATGCAGATAAAAGAAGGAGGCCACTGGAGTTTACAATAGGTGATCAAGTGTCTATAAAGATATCTCTAATGAAAGGTGTTATACTATTTGGCAAGAGAGGGAAGCTTAATCTAAGATACACTGGTCCATTTCCCATTATAGAGAGAGTTGGAGATGTTGCATACAGACTCGACTTACCTAATTCAATGTCACAAATACATAATGTTTTTCATGCGTCTGTGCTCAAGAAGTATGTTGCAAACCATCCCACATTTTGAAGAGCGACCCTAAAGAGCTGAAGCAGACTTAAGCTATAAGGAGTTACCTGTACAAATCTTATTACGAGAGGTAAAACAACTTAGGAATAAGAAAATTCCACTGGTAAAAGTGTTATGGAGAAACTAGTCAATAGAAGAAGCAATAAGGGAAAGAGAGGACAAAATGAGGACTAAGTACCCAGAACTTTTCAGGTAACTAAATTCTGGGGACAAAATTCTTATAAGGAGGGGAGGATGTAATACCCCAAACTTTCACATTACTATTTGGCCAATAAGATTCATGAATGGTATATTATTTAGATAATTTATATGATTTTCAAATTTAATTTGATTTCATTATGTGTTCTAGTTAGTAAACTTCTAAAGAGTTCCTAAAGTATAGCTAATAAGATATATAACAAAATGATTTATATTTCTTTGGGACAAAATAATAAGATACCAATTCACTATTAATGTTAAGTTATACGAAATAATAGTAGAATACAAGTAAATCTCAAGTTTCAAGTTATGAATATACTAACTTAATATTTTAAGATATTTATTTAAAAATAACTAAATAATATTTAAGCATACGTAATTATATATTCAATATAAGATATATCAACTAACTCTTTAATATTATACAATATATATATATATATATTTATATTTATATATATATAATATAGTACGAATGTAATTATATATATATAGTATGTAGTGTGTACATGTGTTTCAATCAAGAAAACAAAAACCAACACACACACGTAGGAGTTTAAAACAAAGAGTAAGCTATTTGTCCCACATCGAAAGAATACCATAACCCACTTGCTTTCTTTTTCTATAAATAGTGCTTAGCATAGTCATTTCTAAATATAACTAGAAATAACTTATTAAAAGTCGTTTAAGAAATTAGGGGTCCTTTAATTAGGAAATCCTGTTTTAGTATATTTTCTTAAGGTGTTGAGGTTTTATCAAAGGATTATCGTGGGGATATTACGTGGTGCTATTCTTAAGGTACATTTTCTATTAATCCTTCTTTATTTTTATTAGTTTATTATTTTGTTTATAGATACTTAATAATAGTATATTATTTTAATTAGCCTCTAGTGGTAATTAGAGTTAGTATTTTATTTATGAATTTTTAAATAGTATATTATTTTGTAATGATAAAGTAATTTAGTAAAAATATTTATTTTTCTCACAATAGTAGTATTTGTGATTTCGATTAATAGTAATTAGACTAACAAATTCTTTATTTCTAAAAATATACGAGCATAGAAGTTATCTAAAAAGGGAATCATAATTTGTAAAATTGGATTATTAAATTGGAGTCTAAACAATATTTTTATCTTGATTAGATTATATTGAGGAAGTTGATCTGTGACTTGAGATAGTGTAATCTTTGGACCTGAGGTAAGTAGAAATTCATCTGCAACTACAATGCATAAACCTAGTATTGTTTGGTTTGCTTATATGATTGTGATTATGGTTTGTACTATCTGAATATTATATGAGTTGTTTGATGAATTGTATTAATGTTTGCTTATTGAGCATATGTATTGGCATGTGCATGTGCATACATGAGCCATGATCATATAAGAAAGTTTATTAAAATATAAAAGATTGTTTTGATCACTGTTAGTGCATCAAGGTATTTGAGACATTACCTTGGGTATGTGCGACATACTTTTATGTTATACTAAGCCTGTGCCATGTGAGACATTACTTAGGGTATATGAGACATTCGGACTGGCTCTGATCCCAGTGCCATGTTAGACATTACTTCGGGTATGTGAGACATTCGGACTGGGTATCGTAATGATTGATTGATTATATGCTGAACTCTTCCCGATGCACTACCGGTAGGTCAAGGGCCCAATAAGAAGAAGAATGTTAAGAAATGGTTTATGCCAACAGCATGATAAGTCAAAAATGAGTTGCATTGATTTATGACATTCAATGAACATGCATGATTTCTGCTTAGTGAGCCTTAACTCATGTAGTTTTTACATTGTAGGTGAGCCTGATAATGTCTAAGTACTAGCTGACTACGTTGTTGGAGTTTCATGAAGTTTTGAGAATCCTTGTACCTGGATGACGACCTGTTGGGCAGGATAATGGGCTCGTTTTTCTTTTTTTTTGAAGTTTTGTTATACCTTTTAGGGTACTTTTAGCGTGTTTGAACTTTCAAAAAATATTGTAAATATGGTGTGGAGCTTGTAAATAAGTTTTATAACTCTTTATCTCTATATAAATAAATAACTTTTGTTTAAGCCATAAGCGATAACGTTTTATTGCTTTAAAAAAATATTTACGTTTTCAAGTTAGTTTTCACACTCAAAATCAATAAGCTTTCTTTCTTACGTCTGAGGGGTGGGTGTGACACCAGGACCCCACAATACCATCCATGTTAGCCCATTCGGGTCTAACAATTATAAATCCCAACACCCAGCGCCGAGCTGGTTAAAACCATAAGAGGTCGCTACCCTATATGAGAGATTGCCACTCCCATACTTCAGGTCGCTACTCTATAAAACAGCTCACCCATCTCTTAGAAAGAATGCTCCTTCCGAGAAATGAGATCGCTTACCATAAATACTGGCATATAGCTTACATGAATATTTAGTGTCATATCACATTATCCCCCATATTCTGGCTGATTGAGGCACGAAATCAGGTAGAATATGTAAAAAGTAAAAAGAATGCATCAACCACATACCTGAACCGAAGACTTAACCATAAAACTCCGCTCAATCACTCCGTTAGCTCACCAAGACATTACCCCATAATTCACAATATCAAAATAATCCATTTCTTGATATCGATCCATAACATTTATCATCTAACGAGAGCTCGCTACATGAAAGCGCGATCTCCAAAAAATCAGCTCGATCAGCCCCCAGAAAGAATGCACCCTCCAGAAGAAAAGGTAGCTTATAAGTCCCCAATATCGACCTGAAATATCTATCGACCTATAAAAACCACCATTCGCTGACCTAGAGTCTTACGCGTGCACAATAATTCAGCAAAATATAATCATGACCTTTTTAAGAAGTCCAAACACGCCACTCCCAGCCATCACATCCCTTTAAAGATCATTAAATGCCCCCTGACAACATATCGGACACATGTCATCTCCCCGTTCTCTAGTAATATATATAATACGCTAGGCCAAAAATGAAAGGCCCAAAACATTTCTGAAAAACCCTACCAACTTCCCGCTCCTTTCTGTCGCCTCAGCTTTTCGCGCCGCCCAACATATAGTATACCTTTCATTTCAACTAATCCTCACTCTATCAGAAACACAAGCAAAAAGGCCATTGTTCCTCTGAAAAAAAGGTTACATTCTCACAAGATTCTGCAAAATATTCCAGTGTACCGACGTTCATCTCCAAAAAGAAACAACAACAATAATGGGTAAGTCCCCCTAATCCCTCATAATTAGTAATTAATTCTATTTTTTCTCTGCAGTTGTTGCATCTGCTGAGCATTTTTTGCATTTTTTTTCTTTTTTTTTTTACTCTGTTGATGATGAATCCAGCATCCTACACTCCCAATTCTCAAAACCCAGAACTTTCCCCCGATTCCGATCCTAGTGAGAACCCCGTTATTTTTAAAAGAAGATGCAAAACCCACCTTCAACGCAGCCCGGCCTTCATGACGAACTGGAATGTGACATCATATAGCCCAAACTAGGGCTTACACTGAGGCCAGATCCTTAGCTGAAAACATACCCGAAGATCCCTCTCTAACCCAATCTGAAATCGAAAACATTCCAGAGGTCATTCCTTTACCCAAACCCAACTTATCCTCCACATCTCAACTTGAACATTTTCTTGAGAATCCCGTAATAGTAGCACCTCCATCTGCTGTTGCCGACCTACTTCCCCTACCCCACGCCACTAGAGTAGTTAAGGACAACTACTGGCTGCTCCCAGATCGAGAAAAGTTTGAAGAGTTCAAGATAGCTCTCAATCTCCCTGATACTGCTACAATAGTCAAACCAACTATCTTACCAACTGACCCAAACCATCCTCTATCTGATCACATTTTGTTTTTTGATGAACTCCTAAAAGCAAGTTTAGGTTTCGTGCCCATTGGTTTTTTATCTCTACTGCCAATAAATTTAAAATTCTTCTCCTCCAACTTACCACAAATTCAATAAGATTCATGGCGGGATATGTAATCTTGTGTGAATATTACAATGTCGAACCTGACCCAAGTTTTTTCCATTTTTGTTTTCAAGTAAAATATCAAAAGAATTCCTTTTATTTTTCAGCCTGCCTCGGGAAACCTCGCTTCTTGGTGAATCCGTCATCAAAAGTGCCCGATTGGCGGAAAAATTTCTTTTTTATTCATAACACTACACCTGGACCTTCAACACCGACCTACAATACTATACACCAAAACAAGACCACCCCCTACCACAAAAACATGTCCCCTGCTCTATCAGCAATACACTGATTAGCTTGCTGAATGGAGTAAACGCCCATGCGACGTGATACAACTCACCTGGTTGGAGAGACCATTTTAATTTGTATGTATTGACTCACGACCTATCGATCCGGATCAAGCCTTGACCAGATCAGAGTTTGGTAGGTCTCCTTAGTTACAACACTCCTCATCCTTCATAGTAATCACGACTTGATTTAACCCTGTATTTCATTCTTGCAGATGAATTTATCAGCACTTGCATCTCATCGAGCTCGGAAGGTGCCATTGTGATCACTGGCCCAAGCCCCGCAACCACAGCAGTGTCGCGACCTCCTGTCGTTAACGTAGATGAAGAGGTGGAGATCGCCCTGGATGCGAGGGATGACCTTGAGGAGGTCGCTGATGCTGAAGAGTGCCTACCACTCACATCCATCCTTTTCAAAGGGAAGAGGACCAGTAGAGGTCGCACCTCTCCAAAGCAAACGCCTTCGGCTCCAAAATGTCGACGTCTCCGCAAGACTCATGGATCCCACTCATCGAGCTCTCCAGACTTGGATAAAGAGCTGACCCAGTGTGATGATGTGGAGAAGATTGCAGCTCTTCTCCAAAAGATCGCCATGACTCAGGTAATCTTACTTAAATTCAACCTTCTCTTAGTATAAATCAACCCTTCACTTACACCTTCTTCGAATACAGCTGAAGCCTCTGTTCTCCAACCTGTCCACCCAACTGCTGTCCCGATCTACTGACTGCGATCTCCAGAAGACGTGTGATGAGCTAGCAGCTCAATCGGAACAACAAACCCAGCAGTTATCTTTGACTCAAGGGGAGCTGGACAAAGCTCGCCAATAGCTGGCTGCTCGCGAAGAAGAAGTGAATGTTCTGAAGAGTCAGGTGGACAGCTTAAAGAACGAAGCAGCCCGCGTGACCAGCGAGTTCAAAGGTCAAGTCTAAAAGCTTGAAGAGGTGGTGCAGACAAAGGACAGGCATATTTATGATGTTGGTCGCATAGCTCGTGAACAGGGCATTGCTGAAGGTCGTCGTACCTTCCTGAGGAGCGAGGTAGGCAAAAAGTTTATGGACACCTACCGAGAGGAGCTGCTGTTGGACTTCAAGAATTCCTCTATCTACTTTGGCAAGATGGAAATAGGGAGCAGAGAATGGGTCCATCAAGTCGTGGAACAGATCAAGACCCAGCTCGCAGCTATGAACGTCTAGTACAATCCTGAAGTAAAAGCTATCATAGACAGCCTCCCCTCTTTCTCTTTCTAGAAGGGTGACATGAAGCAACCTGCAGAAGCCAAGTGGTGGTTATCCTGCCAGGGTAGAGCTGTGTTACGAGCTAAGGTGGCTGCCGAGCTAGAGATGCCTCTTGAAGGTTTTTTGCCTGTCCGCAATACTGCTTGAATTTGTAAACTCAAACTCATTTTTCCTTGGATCGTTATGTATAAAGAAAGTATTTTGTTTAAGTTTATTATCACTTGTTGCAACAAATTATCCAAATAATACCAACAATCCATGTTTTAAATATGTAAGTCAACTTCAAAAATAATGAACATCCCAAAACCCAATATCATAATAATTCCCAATAACCACAACTTGTGATTAGAACCTCCATATGTAAAACAACAACTTCAATATAGATCACATATATAACATGTAAATCAAACATGTTTATATCAAAAACCCCGAAAATCATATGAGCCACAATATAATCAATCAAAGCACTGAGAATCGGGATCAAGTTCTCATAAAAGAACATATAAGTCAAATATGTTCTTCTAGTAAGACACACAAAATTACAGTATTTGGAAAAGATATGTAAGTCAAACATATCCTTCCCGTAAGTTACCTCAAGTATGTAAATCAAACATACTTAAAATCACAAAGAACAAGTTCCTTACTCAACCATTCACAACATAAAAGCTGTAAAGTGTTCCCAAAATTTCCATTATTTATCGTAAATTGATATCCGCCTCGGAGGGTACAATAGCAAATTTCCGCCCCTGAGGGTAATAATTAGGTGCCCGCCCCGGAGGGTAAATGAAACAGCTATCTTCCCCGAAGGGTAATAAAACAACTATCCGCCCTTAAGGGTACATAATTAAATAAACCTCCACCCCTGAGGGTACATAAAACAAATCTCCATCCCTGAGGGTACATAAAATAAAAGGAAGAAGTTGAATCTAGGCTTTATGTATGCCCCAATGCTGATCGGGAGTGGGTGGAGAAGTGGGAAGATGCTGAGCTTTTCGATGCCTGGAGCTTGACTCTCTCAAAGGTAAGTAACCTCGAGCTTCACAGACTTGTATTTTTTCCTAAATTCAACTTGGATTCTTATTTTTCTTATTATAGACCTTTGCGTTAACCTCCAACCTCACCGCTCGAGCACATCTAGGATTCAACCACCCCAGATTAGACAACGACCTGAAAGCTGCGCAAGATCAGGTCACTACTCTAAGCTCTGAACTGGAGCGTGCCCAAGCTACCTTAAAAAAGAAGGAAGAAGAGGTCTCTTCTCTTAATAATCAACTGGAGGCTCAAGAGTGCGAGCTAATGGTGAAGTTCGAGAAGGCTCGTTCTGAAGGCGAGAAAGTGGGAGGGGAGGGATATCTTCGATCGGAAGAAGGTTTATCCGCGATCCAACAGGTTCGGGATGCTACTCGTCAAGCTTTTGTCCATTCTGAGGATCTTTATAGGATCCTGCTAAGAACAGTCCCTTTTCATGCGGACTACTTCTTGGACAAGGTGAAAGACTAGGTAGCCTCAGGAGGCTCGGTGGAGACCTTTAACAAGGAAGTTGCCCTGGATGAGTCCCCCGATTGTCCTTATGTTCTTCCGAATGATGAGGACACCCGAATTAACTCTGTTGGAGAAGAGGACTTCCTAGAGTATGCCCTTCATCACTTCAGAAAGCAAACCCAACTAATCGACCCTGCCCTCCCGACCTCTCCCGAGGACATCCCAACGGTTGAAGGCAATGGACAAGAGATTGGGGATGCTCAATTCAGTGGGGATATCGAGGCGGGCCAATTTAGCAAGGAGCTCGAAGAGGGTCTTCTCTCCACTTCTGATTATGGGCAATAGATGCTAGGACCGAGGGTTTTTGGGTCAGGTGTAATGATGTTCCTTGCGTACCTTACTTTTTCAATTGTATGACATGATGCTTCTTTGTAATCGAAACTTCTTTTGAATGAACGATTCGCACCTATTTTAACTTGTGTTTTTATGCTTTATTGTCTAGCGTTGCTTTAACTTGTGTTTTTTCCGCATTTGTTCAATCTTTTAAACTCCTCTTTCTTCGATCACCCTCAATTACTTTGTGAGCTCGGGTGCTTTTAACCCATGCCTCATCTACCCAACCAAAGAGCTTAAGAGGCTTCTCGAGCTTAAGCTCTACCACATTATCTAAGTTGTCCTTTTTCCTTTTAGGCAGGCTATGTACCTGTTCGTACGAGTTTTCAAACATATTGGAGGGAAAATCTTGCTTTATAGGCACTTACTCCCCATTCCTTTATTGTAACTTTTCCTTGCTTAAGCATGTCTGGGTTTTCAGCGAGTCCGCCGCCGGACACTTATGAACTTTAGGAGGAGGTATCCAAGCTCCGTCGTCAGCTTGAGTGGAAAGGACAGCATAAGCAATTCTACAAGGATCATTGGAAATCTTCCAATCATCATGTCCTTCACCTCCGTGAAGAGGTTTTGGATCTCCGTGAACAAGTGAACCGTCTGTTCAAAGCGAATGAAGCTCTGGTTAACAGCGCAAAGGATGTGACTCATCGTGCTGATATGTACTATCTGAGGTTATGCGAGGTGGATCATGAGCTCTGGAAATTGAAGAATGCTCAACGTCCCTTTGATTAATGACGATTTTTGTTTTCTAGTTTCTATGTTTGGCTCGAGTCTTGGGCTCTAGAGCATTGTGTTTATGTAATAAGTAGTTGGCCCTTGGGTCTGGTATTAATAAACTTTGTGTTATGCCCTATGCCTTCATATTTTGACATTCGTCTGGTTTATTTTTAATACATGGGCATTTTCCATGTGCTATTCATTGGCATCTGCCTCTTGATATTAATTCCGAGCGTCCGCTCGACCTACCACGGCGGGTATAGGGTTTGGGATTGACATTTGTCAACTTAAACTTGAGCATCCACTCGACCTACCACGGCGGGTAGAACTTTTAAGTTAGCATGTGTCAACTTATTAGCTCCGAGACTCTGCTCGGTGATTTCAAATTTATGCCAAAATACATGTAAATGTTTACGCGATAAATTAAATTTTATTATAGAACTGACTTCTTTACCTCACATGATCAAGTACATCAAGAAAAAATCTACAGAAGTAGATTTACTGAATCGCTCTTTACTCTTCTTTCAACCGAAGTAAGTCTTCAAATTTACCACATTCCATGCTTGAGGTATTTCCCGTCCATCCATATCTGCAAGCTCATAGCCACCTCCTGCTAACACCTGGGTCACTCTGAAAGGGCCTTCCCAGTTAGCCCCAAGCTTACCCAAATTCTTGGCCAAACCTGCCTTTCTTAAAACTAGGTCCCCGACCTGAAAGTTTCTCTTAGCGACTCTACTATTGTAAGCAGCTATCATTCTTCTTCTGATTTCTTCCATCCAGAGAAATGCCCTTTCTCTCTTCTCGGCTATCAAATCCAATGAGTCTCACACAATCATCTCGTTCTGCTCCTCATTGGATGTTAAAATCTTGTGAGTTGTAGTGCACCCCTCAGCTGGTATAACGGCATCCATGCCATACACTAGGCTAAAAGCCCGTAGCCTCTTTCGTGTTGGTTTGGTAAGACCATAGGAGTGATTGGAGCTCATCGACCCATTTTCCTCCAGCCCTCTCCAATCGTGTTTTTATCCCCCGAACCAAAATCTTATTGGTAGCTTCTACCTATCCGTTAGCCTGTGGGCGGTATACAGAAGTGAAGCTTTGTTTGATTTTCATCCTATAACACCATTCCTTCAAGCCATTTCCCGCGAACTGGGTGCTGTTGTCCGACACAAGCACTCGGGGTATCCCGAAATGGCACACAATGTTCTTCCATAAGAACATTAATATAACTTCCTCAGTGACTCTCGCTAATGGCTCATATTCTACCCACTTACTAAAATAATCCACAGCCACCACCAGAAATTTCCTCTGTCCCGAGTCCATAGGAAAAGGGCCCACTAAGTCGATTCCCCATTTCGCCAAGGGACAGGCTTCACTCATGGTCATGAGTTCTTCAGCCGGCTTGTGCATTAAGGGGTCGTACATCTGACACTTCTCGCACTTTCTTACCATCTTTTCTACATCTACTTTCAAAAAAGGCCAGAAGTATCCCGCCCTCAAGATTCTTCGAGCCAGGGCTCGAACACCCATATGGTTACCACAACATCCTTCATGAATTTCTTTGAGCACTTGTTCAATTTCCTTTGTCCCAAGCATTTAAGGAGAGGCACTCTGAACCCCCTTTTGTATAATTTTCCTCCTATGAGACAAAATCGAGTAGCTCGTATCTTGAGCCTAGCCGCCATGCTTTGATATTTAGGCATGGCACCCTTTTCCAAGTATTCCTTTATCTCCGCCTACAAATACCCTCCCTCTATGAGCTCGGCTATGGTATCCTCCGTCACCCCCTCGGGTGCTACCAAGAGAGTTATTTGCCTTTATTTGTAATCAACCGCCGAATTAGCTACCCTTTCAAGGTAATCGGCGCACTCGTTCTCCTGGATTGAGATCTGTATCATATCCAAGTGTTCAAGCTTCTCCCGACATTTCTTGAATTTGTCGACATATTTATGCATTCGTTCCTCTCAGACCTCGAATTCCCCACTAGTTTGCTTGTACCAGCTACGAATCTAAATATACTGATATCCTTTTGGCTCCTAACTCCATAGCCATTTGTATTCCTCTTATGCAAGCCTCATACTCTGCCTCATTATTAGAGGCTCGGGAACTTAATCTGACCGCGTACTCTGTTTCATCCCCTTCTGGGCTAATCAACATTATTCCTACCCCGCATCCAGCTTGTCCCGCCGATCCATCAACAAAGATCGTCAACTGACCCTTTATCTCCTGGGGTCGGGTCATTTCCTGTAGAGAATCTGCTAGGGCCTGGGCTTTGACAGCCACACGATTTTGGAATTCAATTTCAAATTCACCCATCTCGATCACCCACTTGATAAGTCTCCTCGACGTATCCGGCTTACTGAGGACCGATTTCAAAGGGAGGTTGGTTCTGACTACTATTTTTTGGGCAGAGAAATATGGTCTCAGTCGGCTGGATGTAACTACTAGGGCGAGAGCTCCTTTCTCGATCTCAGCATACCGAATCTCGGCTCCCTTGAGAGCTTTACTAACATAATATACAGAAGCTCTCTTTTTCCCTTCTTCCTTAACCAGCACCGTTCTCACCGCAGATTCTCCTATATATATAGGTATAATGTCTCTCCTGGGTTTGGTTTCGTAAGGAGTGACATTTCAGATAAATAAGCTTTGAGCTCCACAAAGGCTTTCTGACACTTATCGCTCCAGCAGAAACCTGGAGTCTTTCTCAATACTCTAAAGAAAGGGAGGCTACGCTCTGCAGCTCGTGAAAAATCTATTCAATGCTGACAAACATCCCGTTAGGCGTTGAACCTCTTTCACATTCTTGGGAGGGGCCATGTTTATGATAGCCTGAATCTTCTCAGGGTTGGCCTCAATTCCTCTCTCGGTGACCATATATCCTAAGAATTTCCCCGACCTAACCCCAAACGCACATTTCTCCCGGTTCAACTTCATACAATACTTCCTCAGCGTCTGAAAGGTCTCCGCTAGATCATTTAAGTGTGATCCCGACCTAACACTCTTTACTAGCATATCGTCTATGTACAACTCCATGTTTCTGCCCAGTTGCTGGGAGAACATCCTCTCTACTAGTCTCTGGTACGTGGCTCCTACATTCTTAAGACTAAAGGGCATTACCACGTAATAGTAGGTACCGAAAGGTGTGATGAAGCTGACCCTTTTCTGATCTTTAACTGCTAGCTTTATCTGGTGATAGCCTTGGGAGGCGTCCATCATGCTCAGGAGCTCACAACCCAAGGTTGAGTCCATTAGCTGGTCTATTTGTGGTAAAGGGTAATGGTCTTTAGGGCAAGCCTTGTTCAAGTCTCTGAAGTCCACGCACATTCTCCAATTATCCTCTGTTTTAGGAACCAGTACAACGTTGGACAACCACTCTGGGAATTGTATTTCCTTGATGTGCTTTGCCTCAGTAGCTTGTTTACCTCTACTCGAATAATAGCCTCCTTCTTAGCCCCGAAGTCTCTTTTCTTTTGCTTGACGGGCATAAATGAAGGGTTGATGTTGAGCCTATGCTCCGCTACCAACGGGTTGATCCCTACTAACTCCTTCGGCGACCAGGCAAACACATCCGCGTTACTGCGTAAGAAATTAACCAACTCTTTCAATATTTCAAGAGACAAGGTAGTTCCTATCCTCACAGTTCTGTGTGCTTCTCCAGGGATTATCTCCACCATCATTAACATCTCATTTGGTTCTACATGTTCCTTAGATTCGTCTGCCAATGTATGGATCCCCGAAGTGTTTGCTTTAGCTGATTCATCCTTTCTCCTCCCTTGTCTTACACTCTTCACATACAGCTTCCTCAAAGTGTATTGGTCACTGCCGACCTCTCCCACTTCACCTCTTACTGGGAACTTCATTTTCATATGATAAATTGACACCACCGCCTGGAATCTACTAAATGATGGTCTTCCCAGCATTGCATTATGCGCAAAAGGTGCGTCTACAACCAAGAAATGGATCATCTTGGTTTTCTGACACTGTGCCTCTCCCAGAGAAACAGAAAGCACTATTGACCCCATAGGTTGTATGGTGCCTCATGTGAACCCGATTAGGGAGGTCTCTACGGGCTCCAACTTCTCTTAAAGATCCATCCTCTCCAGACAATCTAAGAACAAGATGTTAATCGAGCTTCATCTATCGAAAAAGATGCGACCTACTTCGTAATTAGCTATCATCTCCCTAATTACTAAATCATATGCATGTGGCCTCAAGACCTCACCCATATCTTTGGGACCGAAATGTATGATCGGGCTGTCCGCTACCTGTCCGATCTCAAGGACTCTCCTCCTTTCTGGGTCAGCTGCTCTGACGTACCCCTTTCTCAACCTGTTCGAATCGTCGTCTCTAGGTCCTCCCACAATCATGTTAATCACCCCCCTTTTGGGGGGATCCCTCTCTTTCTCCTCGTTCCTCGGCTCCAGCCGATGTGATGGCGAAAAGTGTCTCCCCCTTTCTTAAAGATCATCTTTCTCTTATTTCGCTCTGTGTACACAAACTCTTTTAGATGCCCTGCTTGAATGAGCCTCTCTATATCATCTCTCAAGTGAGTACACTGCTCTGTGGTGTGCCCATAATCATTATGTAAATGAAAAAACTTGTCAGACTTTTTCCTTCTAAGAGTTGCCGAATACGTTCGTGGCCATTTCAAATCTGGTCGGTGCTCGATTGCCACAAAAACCTCATCCTGTGGGAGAGCCAGAGGTGTATACCGATCCATTTGTGCTTTACTAATCCCTAATTCAGATCTAGGTTTCTTACTTGGTCCCCGCTCTTCTCCCTTCTCCCTTCTGCTACCGACCTCCTCTCCTCTATCTCTACACCTATTGACCTCCTCCTTTACTCGAAAGGCCTCTTCCAGGTTGATGAATTTCTCAGCTCGAGTTAAGAGGTCCCCAAAGCTCATCGGTGGTTCCACCACCAGAGACTAGAAGACGTCTCCCTTCTTCTGACCTTGGGCTAGTGCGTTCATCAGTGTCTTTTTTATAGGCTGACGGTACCTCCAACTTAGCCGTAGTAAACTGATTTATGTAGGCCCATAAGCTTTCTTGCTCCTTCTGCTGAATGTTGAATAGCTCTAGCGCTATTTTTTGGTATTTCCTACAACTAGCGAACTGATGTAAGAAGGTTACACTGAACTCCTCAAAATTGTGTATCAACCCTGGTGGTAGCTGACTGAACCAGAGTTTTGCTGACTTGGTAAAGGTAGTGGGGAAGACTCTACACATTACTGCATCCGAAAATCAGTATACCGTGCTGAATTTCAATACCTGCACAAATGGTTGAGCATCCGAAGTACCATCATACTCGAATCCCATCGACTGTTAATCGACAGGTAGAGCATCCCCCAGGACCTCCTCCGTAAATGGGGTCGCCCGACGAGCTCTTGCTGGGGGGGCACGGCTCCTTGTGTAGGCCTTCTACCACCTATGGTAAATTGGAGGTATTCTTGCTGAAAGTGTCATCCGTTGACACAGTTGTGCTCTCATCATCTAGAGTTCCCGAACCGTGGACTTGCTTTGCTAAATTTTCTCTCGCTAGATGATTCCCCCGAGGTGGTGCTGACGGTGGTGTGCCCATGATAGCCAATATTTTGTCCACAACTTCCTCTACAGCTCGTGCGATAACACCTGACAACTGTTCGAGAAACAGTGATCCCAATGGGTTTGCTCCTGGCCTTGACAAGAATCCTGTCCCAAGTGTCAGGTTAGGGGTATGCTCCGTGGGATCTGGGGGCGTGTCCTGCGGAACACCTGCTCCTTCTACATCTTTCCCTGTCGTGCGCATTGCCGGTGTTTTATTCAAGTCCTCAGCAAGATTTTGTCGCAGCTCCTCCATACTTGGAACCGAATACTCACGTCTCAAAACTGACTTTCCCACAGACGGCGCCAATTGTTAATTACCCGAAAATGAGATTCAAAGGAACGACTTCTGATCTTCAAAAAGTGATACCCAACCTCTAAAATGAATGAAACCTGCTCCCACAAAAGAATGTCAGCCGGGGACCGGAAGGGTTTTCTTGTGAACCCCCTCCGATGCTTAAATTAGCGTATGGAGGAAATTTGGCAGAGTAAAGACTTGATTAGAGAATGAGTTACCTTTATGTACTTTTGTGATTATCTATTTATATGTATACTTTTCTAGGGTTTCCGCGAAACCAGGTCCGTTTATGCCACGTCATCCTTCTAGACTTTTCTCTTCCTTGCTCTGCCCTGAGTTGGAGCCCCGAGTTCTTTCAGATGACCCCGACCTGGGCCATAAGACCTCGAGCTGTATGCACAGTCCCGAGCTGAGAATCGACCTCGAGCTGGAGGTAAAAGACCGATTTGATATGACCTTTTTTATCCCAAAACAAAAAGGGAAGATGGTGAAGTGGGACCTGGAACTAAAGCATTCAAAGACATGCAAGAGTCTTTCTTAGCTCTACAGAGATAAATGGATGGAACCAGGCCGGATGAAGAGAGTGGCATCCTTTCTCGGAAGATATATTACAAGCCGAACTACCTAAGGGGTACAAGACATTGGAGTTTCAATATCATGGGCTGGCAGACCCTACTCGACCCAGGCAGCTTTTGAGAATGAGGTGATCTTCCATAAATAAACAGATGTTGTGGCATGCCGAGCTTTCTTATCCACTTTAAGAGGAATAGCACAGGATTGGTTCCATCAGTTGGCAACAGGGAGGATCACAAGCTTTCAGGTGTTAAAGGCAGCCTTTTTGAAGCAATTTTCCAGCATCAAACACCATATAAAGATAGCACAATCTCTTTTCACAATGGTGCAGTGACCGGAGGAAAGCTTAAAACATTATCTTACTCGATTTACTAATGTCACACTAGAGGTACCTACAGCTACAAATGAAATGAAAGATGGGGCACTACATCAAGGGTTAAGGAGGGAGGATCTACGTAAGTCTTTGGCTAAAATAGGTGAACAAACGTATGATGAGGTTCTGGAAAGATGTGATAAATATATACAGGTGGAGGAAGCTGAAGAGGAGCATTGTTTAGGGTTTGGTATGGAGGTTGCGGAGACCGGAAGTAATATACCTAATAGATCAGAGATCAGAAGGGAACCACGACGGGTAGTACGCGAGCTCTTAACTGCTAGTACAGGTGGGAGAGTATCACATATATTATATATGAGTGATTGGAGAGACAAGGATTTCACACTTTTGGCGTATCCCCAAGCAAAGGTTTTTACTATCATGGAACGCTTAATACCCAACAACATAAAATGACTGGAGACCCGCACATAGATTCCTACTAATACCAAGTTGGAATTCTTTTGTTTGTTTCATAATAACTATGGTCATTCCACAAAGAAGTGCAGGCATCTTCAGGAGGGAATCGAGAGGCTCATTAAAGCTAGACATTTAAAGGAGGTCGTATACAGAGACAGGGAACCACGTGAGCCAGTGCAAACACTGCCTCCACCATCGCTGGAGGGTCCACTTCAAAACCAGGTCGAGAGACAGCCACAACAAGGGGGTCAAAAATAGAATGATTAGAGGAGAGCAGGAGGGAATAAAGGGAGAATTAACATGATCTTAGGAGGGCCAACGGATGGTGATACGAACAACGCACGGAAGAAACACGCCAATTCAGCTCGACCTGGACCATGGGAGGTTGCTGTCATAAGTAGGTGACCTCAAAAGTCAGGACTTATCATCTATTTTGGTCTTGATGAACGATGCGGGCTGTAGGAAGATCACAATGACGCACTGGCAATTGAAATTGAAATAGCAGGATATGAGGTGGGAAGAAGGTCACCTCATAAATTGAAATGCTGTTCGCCCGCATAAAGAGTTGATGGAGATTTTGTTGGAAGAAGGTCACCAAGAGTACACTATGAGGATAGGGACCCAAATGACAGAAGTAATAAGGGACGAGCTGATAGTGCTGTTAAGAGAATTTTGAGACATCTTCGCCTTTGGGGATGGAGAATTGGTAGGGGTATCCTCGGAGGTTGCTCAACATCACTTGAATGCAGATCCAGAGGCGAGGTCATTAAACAGAAAAGAAGACATTTCGGGGCAGAGCTGGATAAAGTAATTGAAGAAGAGGTGTAAAGGTTATTAAAAGCAAGCCATATTCGGGATCCAGTTCCCAGAGTACTTGTCCAGTGTCGTAATGGTACCTAAACCAGGACAGAAGTGGAGGATGTGTGTATATTTTGGAGACTTAAATAAAGCATGCCCGAAAGATCATTATCTGCTTCCATGAATTGATAAATTGGTGGATTCAACCTCTGGATGTGAGCTATTGAGCATAATTGATGCTTCACAGGGATACCATCAAATACCATTAGCAAAGGAGGACGAACCTAAGGTGAGTTTTGTCACCTCGACAGGAACTTATTGCTTTGTGTCTATGCCATTTGGTTTGAAGAATGCAGGTGCAACCTACAAGCGATTAGTTGATAAGATGTTCAAGGAACTGTTGGGGTCCACCATGGAAGTTTATGTGGATGACAAGTTGATGAAGAGCAGGAAAGCGGAGTCTCATGTGGAGGACCTAAGAAAAGCTTTTGCCATACTTAGGCAATATGGGATGAAACTCAATCCAAAGTAGTGCGCATTCAGTGTGCGGTCTGGGAAGTTTCTGGAGTACATGGTAACTAAGAGAGGTATCGAGGTAAATTCAGAAAAGGTACGAGCTATTTTGGTGATGCCACATCCTTGGACGGTACACAAAGTTCAGGTATTAACAGGTCGGATTGTAGGCCTTAATCATTTTATTTATAAGTCGGCAGAGAAAGGTGTGTCTTTCTTCAGAGTGGTTAGAAAGGGATATAAGTTTGAGTGGATCAAGGAGGCTGCAGAAGCTTTTGAAAAACGTAAAGAATACTTAGCGGAAATACAACTCTTAACTAAGCCGATTCCAGGAGAAGACCTCATTTTGTACATATCTGTTGGAGAGGCTGCAATAAGTTCGGTACTCATTAGGGAAGAAGAAGGCGTGCAAAAGCCCATTTATTACATTAGCAGGATGTTGAGGGGTGCCGAGATAAATTATTCCGACCTGGAAAAAGGGGGTTTTGCGTTGATCTATATGACAAGGAAGTTTCAGCCCTATTTTCTTAGCTATAAGGTGAAGGTACGTACGAACCTAGATCTTAAGAAAGTTTTGAGTAATACAAATGTTCCAGAAAGGCTGGTGAAGTGGGTTGTAGAGTTGAGTGAGTATGATGTGGTATATAAGCCTCGAACAGCTATCAAAGCACAAGTATTGGCAAATTTTTTACAAGAGATGGTGCGTCCCTCTGAATCGGAAGGAGAGCAAAAGACGTGGCTTTTCCATATAGATATATCAACTATGGCATTAGGAGTTGGATTGGGTATTGTGTTGACCAGCCCAAAGGGGGAGAATTCGGATCTCGCAATCAAATTAGGGTTCAAGGTGTCTAATAATGAGGCAGAGTATGAAGCATTATTGCAAGGCATTAAGATGGCAAGCGACTTGGGAGCGAGAAAGATTAATGCTTATATAGATTCCCAATTGTTAGCTCATCAGTTTAACGGGTCTTTTGAAGCAAGGGAAGAGCGTATGTTGGAATATTAAAAAAATCTACGGAAGGAGGTTGTACAGTTCGAAGAGTTTAAGCTGGAACATTTACCACGGGATGATAATACCCGGGCAGATCAGTTCGCTCGGATGGCAGGAGCACTGGGTACCTGTGATACAAAAAAGATTACCTAATGGAATTAGGCCACAGTAGCGTGGATAAAGGAATGGAGATGATGGAAATTGAGAAAAAGGATGATTGACGTACACCAATTAGGGAGGTTCTTGATAAGTCAATGGTAGGAGAGACGCGATTATCTACTAAGGATGCTGGAAGAGTAGCTTGCTTCTATTTAATGAATGAAGACCTGTATAAAAAGGTCACGCTTTGGCCTAAATCCGAAATGTTTAGCCAAAGAAGAGGGGTTGGAGGTGTTGCAGAAAATACATGAGGGTTATTGTGGTGATCACGCGAAGGGCAGAGCGCTAGTTGGGATAACATTTCGAGCGAGTTTCTTTTGGCCAAGAATGAAGGGTATGGAGAGCGGCCTAGTCAAAACTTGCAAAAAGTGTCAGATGCATGCACCAGTCATTCATGTGCCGGCAGAAAATATGATGGGGATGAGCTTGCCTTGTCCTTTTGCACAATGGGGATTGATATCGTGGGACCTTTTCCAAACACACCTAGGACATACAACATTTGGTGGTCGCGGTAGATTATTTCACGAAATGGGTGGAAGCAGATGCGGTGACGAGCATAGGCGAGCAGGATATAATGGATTTTATTTTTAACAATATTTTTTGCAGGTATGATGTCCCGTGGAAGTTAGTCTCGGACAATGGAACCCAATTCAATGGGCAGAAAATTCAAGATTCGTGTAAGGAAATGGGGATGAAGCAGCGATTCGCTTCTGTGGTGCATCCCTAGGCTAATGGACAGCTCGAGGTGACTAATCGCATTATTGTCAAGGAATTAAGCTGTGGCTGGAATGAGCGGGAGGACTTTGGCATGAAGAGCTCGCGTCGGTCTTATGGGCTTATCGAACAACCCTTCAAACTTCTACAAGTGAATCACCTTTCGGCCTGGTCTATGGTATGGAGGATGTCATCCCAACCAAAATAGTGGGGGGTCGCAATGATTATTAACCTTTAATGTGGAACAAAACGAGCGGCTAGCAAGAGGCTCTATTGAAACGATTGAGGAAATACGGGATAAGGCTGCAGCACGGGTGTAACGATATAAATAGCAAGTTCAAGCAGCTTTTAATAAACATGTCAAACGACGGTACTTCCAGGTCTGAGACCAAGTATGGAAGCGGGCTGATGCAATATACAATACCAGGAAGCTGGATCCAGATTGGATCTGTCCGTTTAAAGTTATCAAAGTACTATGAGGGAGGGGGGGGGCATATGTTCTTGAAAATGCTCAGGGAAAAGCTTTACCCAGGAGCTGGAATATCTGTCACTTAAAAAAGTATTATGCCTAGATTTCTTGATAGCAGGCTCATGCTTTTGTATTATTATTTATTCTTGTTATGGGCCGACGCTTCTATAGGTCCGTGATGGCTTTTCTCGAACCCTTATGGGCGGGCACCTATTTATAATGAATAGTGGAGATTTTGGGTCACTTTATGACATTCTTGTGGTTTTATGGATGTGGGAATAAATGTTTTAGTGGGAGAGCATGTTTGACTTACATGTTCTTTCACGACCTTGAATATGTTTGATTTACATATTTGAGGTCGCTTCTGGGAAAGATATGTTTGACTTACATATTTGTGCAAATTTATATGCTTTACTTATGCGTAGGAACATATTTGACTTATAAGTTCTTACTTATTATTTGAATATGTTTGATTTACATATTCTGAGATGTCCTTAAGCATGTTTGGTTTACATATTTGAGGATATTCTAGGTAATACATGTTTGACTTACATGTTTTGTCCCAGCTTTTGTTTGCGTGAAATATGTTTGGTTTTTGGATTTCAGTATCTTACTTGATCTGGTGTGAATTGATTAGGTTTTAAATGACTTGTTGTGCTCGATCTATATGTGCTCTTGGATATGTTTTATTTACATATCCTGGAAAGGAGATATGTTTGATTTACATATTCTCTTTTATAAACATGTTTGATTTACATGTTAAGTAAATTGAACGGGGTTATGTATTGCTTTGAGAGACTTATAAGTGTTTGGAGTTATGGTTTTAAGTATGAGAGCTTTGGTAGCAGGTTGTTTCTGTCCTGTTTGAAATAATTTGGGGGATTTAAAGGATTCTGGTCTTTGAGGTTTAATGTCATTGACTTACATAGTTGAGATATAGATTATTTGTGTTCTTTAGGTGATTTGTTATGGCAGGTGGTGCATGATAAAATTTGACAATAAGAGTAAGATTGTTCATACATGATTACTTAAGAAAGCACAAAGGAAAACAAATGTCTGGGATTACATGGGCACCAGGTCGTCAAGTGGCCAGCATTCAAAATTGCTTTGCTCTTGCAGGATGTCCAGCATTTGGTTGTTGGGGGTTGGTTTATGTCACCTTTCCAAAAGGTGAAAGGAGGAAAATCGTTGATGATGCTCTCTACTTCTGGATCAAAACATATATTGGTTGTTGTAGTGACCTGAGCTTTGATCCGCTCTATGGCATGACGGACCCACTCTCAGCCTCCTCTTGCCATCTTACCCAGGCCAAGGGTTGTGTTCTTATAGGCTGCCATCAACTCATCCCTGTACACATCCATGATTCGTTCCCCCATTTCACTCCTCAAAAATGTGCGACGACCCGTAGCTTCCCCTTCGGTTACTCCTTGTTCGCGAGCCATGCGAGTGGCGCCCTCCATCTGCTCACATTTCTCCTGCAACTGACCCTCCAGCTCCATCAAGCGACCTCCTAGTCAAGTAGTTTCATCCTTCAGCGTCTCTACTTGACTTTTAGAGACGTTCAGTTCCTCTTCGCGAGATGCCAGTTGGTGACGAGCCTCGTCTATCTCCCCTTGAGTAAGAGACAGCTGTTGTGTTTGTCTTTCCATTTGTGTGGTTAGCTCGTCGCAGGCTTTTTGTAGCTCACCATCAGTAGAGGTCGTCTAAAAACGGTTCGACAGAGCGTCCACTAGAGGTTCAAGCTATGTTGCAAAGAGGAAAATAAGATACGTTAAGTGTGTGACATAATAATATTCGAAATATATGCTCTGGAAAATATAAGTTCACCTGAGCGGTGAGCAGGGACTTGAATTGGTCGGCATTGTTGCATTGAGCCAGACTTTTCTCCAGGTCTGGGGGACTTGAGGTGGATACATCGTGTGTCTTTCAGAGGTGTCGACGCTTGAGGGCTGCAGATGTTTGTCGTGGAGAGGCCCGTTCTCGAGCTGTTCTTTTGCCCTTTCATTTGATCACAATGTTTTGAAGGGGCATCCGATCCTCGAGGTCGCTAAGTATTTCTTGCCCATCCTTCGTGGCCATGGCGCGATCCAATTCCTAATCTACATCAATAGTTGAAGCTCGCGGTGCTAATGTCGTCGTTTGGCTTAGTTTAGCTTGAACAGTGGCACCTTCTGAGCTTGATGAGAGGCGGGTACCGATGAGGGCATCTGCAAGAGAAACACGGATAAATTGATTTGGTTTATCATGGATATTAAGGAAAAGGGAATTTATAACCAAGAGACCTACCGAATTCAGATCTGGTTAGAGGTTGGTCATTAGGTCTCTACTACCCCACGCTTTATTTGTTTATTCGTCCTCGAACAGATGTTAGATTCAAAGTGTAACTTAGAAAGAAAATAAGTTCGAGTAATGAGTCGTGCATTGCTACATAGATAATTTTGAAAATATAGGCACTAGTCACGCAACGTCAAACACTCCACCCTTATTACATTGTCAATCCAAAATCAAATTCATGCGTCCTCACAAAAGGGTAATATATAGGGTGTACGCTCAAAGCACTCAAGTATTTTCTCTGCATGGGACGTGTATACGCTCAAATCATACAAATGCAAGTACAATAAACAAGAACCAAAAATCAATCTCTTTTCAATCGCAAATTAAGTGTGCTGTCAAAACTAAGAGTCGGAAAAGGACTTTTCGGGTTGTAATGTAAGGCTCTTTGGACGGGTATGGAATATAAGTCGTGTGGTTAAATAACTCACTCAACCTAATATAATCACGAAGCAAGTTGCTTCACCTCGTTCAAAAGAAAAACCTCACTAAACACTCATAACGTAGCCTTAAGATTCAGGCTATTTCTCAACTCGATACTCTAAAACCGACTTGTAGCTCGAACCACTTAATTAAAATTGAAGCTCAAGATAACTCTTTTGCCTTCTAAACATTACGCTTCATAAAATAAACAATAAAACACAAGCCTTAATTAGCACGTAGGCATAACTAGACCCACCATCCTTTCTTATTATTTTTTCTTTGTGTCCCTTTTATTATTATCATTATTTTTTTGGGATCTTTTTCTTTTCTTTTTTTTTTCTCGGATGGTGGTCCTTAATTACAAAAATTCATAAATCCCTAATAAAATTTCCAAAACACAAATAACCAATAAAAATAATGAACTTCTACCCCACGCTTTTAATAGGTTTGTAGGGGTTGACTCAATATAAAATCACTCATTGGCTAAAGGCATGGATTATTTGGCTATGATTGGCTCATTCGGAATTTATAGTGGCTAAAATATATGGATATNTGACTCAATATAAAATCACTCATTGGCTAAAGGCATGGATTATTTGGCTATGATTGGCTCATTCGGAATTTATAGTGGCTAAAATATATGGATATGGCCGGAATAGGGTTTTATATGTGCCTTAACCTCATTTTCAAAGTCAACTACACACAGCGGTTTCAAAGAGATATCAAACCAAAATTCATTCAAGCACATGCAAAGATGATAATCACTCAGGCTACTCACAGGCTTTTTGCATGAAAAAGTTTTGAATTGATGCTGCTTTTAAGGTTTTGTGAAACCAATTGCGTCCAAGTACCATTTTACAATATATAAATAATAATTTTGAAAAATTTATGCACTTATGCACGCTCAAAAGACAAGAACATCAAATCAAACATAGTTAACTTCGATAGGCAAGCCATACAAACACAATTTAGCGCAGAAATAGCAATCAATCACGTAAAATATTATCTACTACGAAACCACGAAAAATTTAAAATTTGCACAATTTTCAAAATATAAATCACAACTCAACCATCCCCCCCTCTAAAAACTCGACAATCTCCTGATTGTCATAAATATAAGAAAAACAAATCAAAAGAGGAAAGGGTGAAGAAAACGTCCCTGAAAAATAGTCGAGTTTCTCCAAAAGTACTTGTGCAATCATCCTTCGTCTTTAATCCCGTGATCGAAAATGAAATGATTAACACCTAAAATTAGCAGAAGTGATCTTATTTGGGTCAAAGAAAAATCCGTTCGAACTCGCATGTCATTCGTTTTGATTTCTTCGTTTCTAATGATTAATCCTTCCTCGATAAAACTTCTACCTGTTTCAGAAACCTAAAAAGAACAACGTAAAATAGAAAAAGATAAATAAACTAAAAATAAAAAGGATAGAAAAATTAGCTTGGGTTGCATCCCAAGAAGCGCTTGTTTAACGTCAAAAGCTCGACGCGATTAAGTTTTAGCCCGTGGGGGCTCCACTAATTTTTCTTTATCACGATCGCGATTCAGCCCACATTTCTCGTAGAAAGGTTTGAGTCTATGCTTGAGGAATTGAAATTTCGACTTCTTAATCTCATCGTATAGAGTGGCAACTCCGTACTCATCCATTTCCGTTATCATAAATGGGCCACTCCATTCGGTCTTGAAATTGGTCGGTTCAAATTTACGTTTGGAATTGTAAAGCACTAGTTGACCAACCTCGATTTTCATATCATGAGTCTTCTTGTCATAAACCTCGCTCGACTTCTTCTTCTTTGTCGTCCAATCCTTGCTAAGTGTCTCGCCCTTGTTCTTTGCACGTTTAAAATTCTTGTAGGGGTTGAGGGAAACAATTCTCGATTGATTATGCAGTGGCTTCGCCTCCTCTCTATACTTTGAACGATTTTGTTGTGGTTTCGACTCCACTTTTGGCCGGACATTAGGTACGTCGCTCTCTTCGCGTACTTCGGTACCACAACCAGCAATTCCATCTATGATTTCTCCAATGTCAATCCCCAACAATTCGATCAATTCCTCTACACTCAAATGCTCCTCATCGTCCCCATCGTCCAAGTTGTCTATAGCYGAAATGCTWTGGAGGTCATGGACACAAGAATCGATTYGYTCCACGAAAGAACACTCATCTTGCATAAACYGTGAAGGAGTGTTGTGAATATCTTGAAGTYAAAACGTRACCYTTTRGCCTAAGARGGACATTGACATCCTCCCCTTYTTTACATCTATCAACGTGTGGGTAGTAGACATAAAAGGTCGTCCCAATAAAATGGTGTGTTCTTGATTTGCACTTTGCACATCACCAATGTCCATAATAACAAAATRGACCGGTACTACCAACTTATCAACTTGCACTAGGACATCCTCCACGATACCCAAGGGTAACCTTATCGATCTATCCGCCAATTGTAGTCTCATCGTAGTCGGCTTTAGCGAACCTAGGTCGAACTCCTTGTAGATAGAGTGAGGCATCAGATTTATGCCAGCGCCAAGATCAAGCATCCCCTTCGTTGTTTTTCCATTCCTGAGGGAAATAGTTATGCAAAAACTCCCGGGATCTTTCTCCTTGGGCGGCAATGGCTTTTTGAATATTGCACTCACGTCCTTTGTTAATGTGACAAACTGATTAGCCTCTCGGCGTCTCTCTCGTGATGCCAATTCCTTGAAAAACTTCACATACGCGAGCATCGTCTTTATCACTTCAATCAAACGGAGATTAATGTTTACGTTCTTTAGTAAATTGTACAACTCCATAAACTTTTTATTTTCTTTTGTTGGACGTAATCGACTTGGGAAAGGAACATAATCATAAATCGACAATTTCCTTGGTGGTGCATTCAAGGGATCGTCGACGTCGTCAGCTGCTACTAAAGAATTCTTTCTTTCCAGTGGCCCTGGAACATACGGATTTTTTGATTTATGCATTTGATCCTTTGGCTTGGCTGTATCTCCTTGAGGTTGGATTGTTGCTAGAACTTCGGTTTCTTTCTCTTCGTCTTCCTTATCCTTCTCCATGCCGTTATCTACCACTTTCCCATTTCTCAGCACATGAATAGCTGAGGCTTGCTCTGTTTGACTTGGGAACCTGTCCTTTTCTTTAKTTAATCTCYCAATGTCATCCG
Organism: Phtheirospermum japonicum; assembly: GCA_014905375.1. Classification (NCBI taxonomy): domain Eukaryota; kingdom Viridiplantae; phylum Streptophyta; class Magnoliopsida; order Lamiales; family Orobanchaceae; genus Phtheirospermum; species Phtheirospermum japonicum. Next base: position 102,188 of record BMAC01000292.1, on the reverse strand, counting down.
CCAATTGCCCAATTYTTCTATCCATTCGCTCCTTATTCTTCGCGAGATCTTGCGCAAACGACCTTTCCATTCTCTCTAAATTCTTGGGAAGATCATGAGAAATTGTTTTCTCAATTCTTTCTACACTCTTGGCGAGATTTTGTACAACCTAGGAGAGATCGTCTATTTTTGTGTTGACTTTCATAAGTCCTTCTCGATTATGGAGTGTCACAGCCACTTGGTTCTTCTGCCATAATAGCAGTTGGTCATTTGCTTGCACAGGTGCAGGCGCTTGTGCGGAGCCATATTTGGAGTTTGGAAGATTGGGAAGTCCTGGATGATACGGATTTCCCGCTGGAGGTTGAGGTTGGAGATTTTGAATAGCCTTGACCTCTGTTTCTTCAAACACAGTTGTACATACGCTAGCTATATGTCCTTGCAATCCACATCGTGCACATAACTCCATAGTCTTCTTCGATTTTGCCATCTCTGCTTTTAGGGCGGCCAACTCTTTGGCCATCTCTTCGAACTTAATGTCTCTCTCGTTTGGCATCTCGGAGACTTCTTTGGCCATAATAGTTCGTGGTCGAGAATTAGTTTGTCTCGATTTCTCACTCAACTTCTCAAATAGTTGCTTGGCTTCTGTTGCTCTCAGGTTCCCAAAATCACCTCCAGCAGCCACTTCTACATTATTCTTGTATGGATCTGAAAGTCCTTCGTAGAAAAGGTGATTCACCATCCCCGGAGAGTTGTTATGGTGTGGGCAAGCTTGTAACAGAGCCTTGAAATGTTCCCATGGTTCGTGAAACAGCTCCCCATCCTGCTGGACAAAACTGGCTATTTGTCTCCTTATGTGGCCTGTCGTCTGGGCTGAGTAATACTGATTAATGAATTTATCACTAACCATGGGCCAGACGACCAGAGATCTTGGTTCTAGTAAAAGCAGCCAAGATTTGGCCTTGTCCTTCATGCAACTAAGAAAGCACACCATTTGAAGGTCTTCATGATGAAGTCCTGGAGATGGAATCCTACTAACTTCGGCATAGAACTCCTTTAGGAAGGTCAATGGATCTTCGTTGGCGAGGCCGTGAAATGTCGGGAGGTTGTTGATGATATGAGGTTTCAACTCGAAGTCTCTTGCAGTTCTTCCCAACACAATGGCAGAGCTATAGGGACCCACTTGAGGAGTTGTGAACTCTCTTTGCCTTGGTTCGCGCGCCTCCCGCTGGTATCTCTCTTGGTTATTTGGCCTTGCGTATTCGTTTCTCTCATGGTAATCGTCATTTGCAAGCCAATCATTGACCCGCTCTTCTCCATGGTAAGATCTCTCGGAATAGTCGTCCGGAATGTGGCGGTAGCGATTCCTATCTCCCCTTCTTTGGCCGTCATTTTGGTCTATCACGTTTCGTTGAATATTTTCCCAGTACTCTTGAGGTTGCACCGGTCCGTCGGGACGAATTGGCTCACTCCCGTACCCATTTCTTTGTTGCACGGGTGGATGCCTTGGTGGTTGATTGTCCTCGTTGTTTTGGGCATGGTTGTCTAGTCGCAACATCGTTTCCGAAATCGGATCACAAATAAAATCAGTCGTGGCAGACGATCCACTTGTGGATGAGTGAGGTGGTCTCACTTGATTTAAACGATGAACGTTGTCGATGAAGGGTGCAAGTTCGAGCCTAAGCGATCTACGACCTTGCATGAACTCAACAACAAATTAAACGCATCGACTAGAAAAATAATTATACAAATAAACGACTATAATAAAAATAAAAATGAACAAACATATTTTTGAAACCTTTGTTTTGTTCCCCGGCAACGGCGCCAAAATTTTGATTCAAGCTTTTTGGTTGCCTACTTATAAAAATGTGTCAAAAATTCAAAAGCTTGCCAGCAAGAGAACGAGGTCGCGCTTAGGTTGGCAAATTGACTCGAGTCGTGTCTCGAGGAACATACAATCGGAATCTTGAATAGTTTGTTCGAAAGCAATTACATAACATAATGGGGGGGGGTTGATGTTGATTAATAACTACGAATTTAAATAGCAAATACTTAATTTAAAAAGCTAAATTAACTAAACTTAAATTAATTAATAAATTAAACTAAACAATCAAAAACTAATGTAATAACTAAAAAGGAAATCAGATTCAGCAATTAGAACTAACCATTCAAATAAAAATCTACCAACTGTTGTAACCCTTAGCGCTAACTGTTACTGCCTGCAACCCTTAGCGCTAACTGTTACTGCTTGCAACCTTTAGCGCTAACTGTTACTGCTTGCAACCCTTAGCGCTAACTGTTACTGCCTGCAACCCTTAGCGCTAACTGTTACTGCTTGCAACCCTTAGCGCTAACTATTACTGCTAACTGTTGGTCCAACCTTTAGCAGTAACGGTTAACAGCAACGGTTAACACTAACTGTTGGGCAGAACTAACATGAACGACATGCATAAACTAATTTCCAACCAACAGAATATTAAACTACCAACAATAAGCATATAAGACTGAAAATAAACTAAGATTAATTAACTAAATGCGTTCAGCGAATCCAAACGAAGCAAACAATACGAACCTGGACAAACCAATATTCTAAAACTTGAAAACTAATGATTAAAACTAAGAAAACTAAGTGAAAGTTCAAAGTACTCGTTTAAGCTACTGGAAATCAAAATATCTTCGGCTATTCCGAAGATTGGACGCAGCGAACCGAGCTTTTATGGTTGAACGGCTTCGAGAATTCGTCTTCACCGCTTCTTTGTTGCTCCTCGATCGTCGCATCTCGTTGTTGTTTTCCGTCTCCAAAACCCTAGGTTTACTCTGTTTTTAGGGTTAGCACACGCACACACAGACCTAGCTCATCGAAATTCGGATTAAGGAGGGTATTTATAGAATTTCTTCCATGAACTGGGCCGAAAAATCTATTTCTGGGCTTCCTGGGCCCGCTAACGGTTGGTTGCTAACGGTTGGTGCAACCGTTAGTAGCAACCGTTAGATGTATGTTTTTTTTGCATTTCTGGCCGACGACAACGGTTGTAAGGAAACTGTTCTGGAAAGTTACCGTTAGCTCTGAATTCAGCATTCTAACCATTAGTATCAGTTCTCAGTAACTGTTAAGGTTAGCGGTAACAGCTAACGGTTGGAGTGTAACCGTTAGCCTCAATCGACATCGGTTCCAGCAGAACAACCCTTCTAAAAAGACTGTCAGCTTCAATTCTTGCTACTTCTTCACCGGAAAGCTCGATCTTTGAATCTCGATCATCATAATTCATCTCTAACGTGCTGAACTCTTCTGGTTTCTTAGCTATAAAGTGAAAAAATCATAAATAATCACTTATTTGCATCAATCTAGATCAAAAAGCGGTAAAATAAGTTGGAAGTCTAAATATATGAAATTAAGCTAAATCTATCCAACTTATACCAAAAATAATAAGAAAAAGCAATTAAAATACAAACTAAAATCAAGACAATTACGTGCTAATCAGCGAGTCAAGACCTATATATAAAAAGAGCCTCTCCCACCTGGTGAGTTGCACCACGTCGAAAGGGCGCTTACTCCATTCAGAGAGCTGATCAGAGTATTTTTTGTAGAGCATTGGATATGTTTTTGAAGTGGGGGGATTGTCTTGTTTTGGGGTGTGCTATCGCAGTTCGGTATTGAAGGGCCAAGTTTCGGTGTTGTGAATAAGAAAGAAATTCTTCCACCAATCGGGCACTTTTGATGATGGGTTCACCAAGAAGCGTGGTTTTCCGAGGCGGGCAGAGAGGCAAAAGGAATTCTTTTGGTATTTTACTTGAAAACAAAAATGAAAAATCTCGGGTCGGACTGGAAATGGTAATATGTACATAAGATTACATATCCAGACATGAATCTTATTGAGTTTGGAGTCAGCTGGAGGAGAGGGACTTTAAACTTATTAGCAGTATAAATGAAAAACCTGTGGGTAAGAAACCTAAAATCTTCTTTGAGGAGCTCGTCGAAAAATACTATATGGTTAGGTGGAGGATGGTTTGGGTCGGTCTGAAGGATATTTGGAGTAACCAGTTTGGCAGTACCGGGAAGGTTAAGTACTTTTTTGAATTCTTCAAGTTTTTCCCAATTTGGAAGCCACCCAGTAGTTTTCTCCGACTACCCTGGTGGTTTGAGGTAAAGGAAGCAGGTTGGCAATGGTAGAGGGGGATATCACAGTCACTGGATTTTTAAGGAAGTGTTCACATGGAGAGGTTGAGGGCATATCAGGTTCAATTAGGGGAATGCCCTTTGGGGTGTTTTCGATTTCAGAAAGAGATGAAGGGGGGTCTTCTATTATATTTTCAATTAAGGATCTAGCCTCAGTGTAAGTCCTAGTTTGATCCTTGAGTTTGGCCTAACTAACATCACCCTTTGGTTCGTCATATAAACCAAGTCGGGGTGAAGGAGGGTTTTTTCGTCTTCTCGTGAATGTTAGGGGGGTTTCAATGGGTTCGGTGTCAGAGGGAGTGCGTGGGTTTGAGGGGATAAGGTTTTGAGAATCAGAATTTGAAGGCACTATATTAATCATAAAACAATTAATGGGGAGGGGGAGACATAAGAAATACACTCAGCATATGCAACGATTTTCGGAGCAAATTAAAATTATCATGGCGAAGAATTAGGGGGACTTACTCATTATTGAGGATGATGATTTTGAAGATGAATGTTAATGCATTCTGGATTTTGCGAATTTCGCGAGAATTTTTGCAAAAGGTGTTGTTTGCCTGTGTTTTTGATAACTTGAAAACAAATGAGTCTGAAAGGGTATATTATGTGTTGGGCGGTGTGAAAAGCTGAAAGGACATAAAGGGTTTTGAAAGGCGGGAAGTTGGTAGGGTTTTTATTCTGGGACTTTCATTTTTGGGCCGCAAGATCAAATATATTACGAGGATACGAAGAAGTGACACGTGCCCGACATAGTGCCAGAATGCATTTAATGATCTTAATAAGGATGTGATGTCTAGGGAAGGCGTGTTTTTACTTCTTAAAGATGCATGATTACATTCTTTTGGTTATTGTGTCGAGGTTATGACTTTAGGTTGGCAATGGATGGTTCTTATGGGATGAGTTGATTAATGTCCATATCGGTAAACATACGTCTTGAAGGGGATTTATGAGCGACCTCTTCTTCTGGAAGGTGCAATCATTCTGGGGGTGGGCGAGCTGGTCTGAGGGTAGCGACCTCTCGTATAAGAGTGGCGAGCTCTTATGTGGGTTGGTGGGTTCTTGTTAGATAAGTGACATTTTAATAGCTCGCTATTGAGAGCTGGGCTATTATGGATTATGGTGTGAGGTAGTGGAGAGCTAATGAAAGGGTGTATGTTTTCTGCCGACGTATCCTTTACTTCTTATATATTCTACCTGATTTCGTACCTCAATCAACCAGAATATGGGGGACTAGCTGATACGACATCAAATGTTCACTTTTTCAATTATTCTGGTATAGAAACCAATTTGAAAGAAACTTAAAATAATATAAAAACACATTTTTTTGACAGTATTCATTTTTTCATTTATGGCATAGAAACAAACTGGAAATAAATTGAAAACCATATAAAAACACATGTATTTTGAGAGGGTTTACTTTTCCATTGAATAAAGTATAAAAACCAATTGGAAACAAACTGAAAATAATATAAAAATAAGTGTTTTGACAAAGTTCCTTTTCCATTTATTAAGTTATAGACACTAACTGGAAACAAAGTGGAAACTATATGGAACGCGTGTTTTGACAAGGTTTATATTTCACATTTTATTGTTTGTTGTATGATTTGCACGTTTTTGTACGTGTTTTTGTTATATTTTTGCGGCTCAATTGTGCGTGATTTGCTTTTATTTATATGGTTTTTGAGTCAAATTGACGTTTGTAAACACAAGAGTTTTAGACATTTCTCTCAGCTTTCAATGAAATAAGGTGGAGGCAAATGGAACAAGTGGATTTTGGAGTTATGCTTGTATTACGACAACTGAGATATCCACCGAGCGAATGCGTGAGGTGACGATGACTATGGCCACATTTCTCGTCATTTCCGGTCGATCCTCGGACCAAAGATATGTCGAGGCTTGGAAATGAATTTATAGGGTTTTAATCATCTTTCGGCCTCGTCCCGGGCCCACTTTGACCAAAGTTGACCTTCAAAACAAAAACTAAGAAAAAACTAAGAAAATATAAGAAAAACTACTAAAAACAAAGAAAACACTACAAAACCTAAAATGATGCAAAATAT